>JANAVB010010600.1:8733969-8896734 GCA_029216955.1 Iris pallida
ATAATAAATAATAATAAAAATATTTAAAAAATTTGGTAAGGGGAGCTACAAATTTACCCACCTTAAAATAATTTCGTCCTCGAAATTCTAACTCATAAACATGTCTAAAATAATAATAAATAGAGTAAATCCACTATTACCACAATCTTTTCAAATTTAATTTCTCCAAAAATATTTATGGCATTCTCTAGTCATTTGGTATTCACGAAATCTCGAGGGCTCCTACCCACCTTAGGTCACACTACTCCCTTAAAACACCTGACGTCATAACATTGTAACCCTCCAGCTAATTGCAAAAAGTAACTACCGACGGATTTCCATAGCATAAGGCATCTACAACCCTCTCATATCTATCAGCAACCTAAAAAATTTAACAGGCAACAAATTTACACAAGTAGCTAAGAAATGTTGGTAAACTCTAGTAAGCACGACTATTCGTTGCTCCGAAGTAGGGAGGACAGGAAGATAAGGCAGAATAATCTGGGGCAACTGTGAAGTTTCAAGAGAAGTGGAGAGTATCCAATGTTACAGATAGAAAGTGAGTTTATGAACCACTGCCTTATTTGCTAGATTGGGCTACTCTAGTCCAGTCACTTGCTACGTTGAAGAGCCCTTCATTACTTAGAGTGGCCTATAATCCGTGCAATACAGAATTTTTGTTCTCGAAATTCTAATTCAAATAAGGTTCCATAACGGAACGAAATTTGAGAAATCGAAATTTTGGTCTTAATGGGTTCTCTATTTGGGCATCAGTCGTTGGTTGGATAAACATTGGATTTCAATCTATATTGACTAGACAAGATCCCAGGGATAAAATCTTCCTACTAGATTAGGGTAACCTAGGATAGGGTTCCTTCCAGGTAGTGGAGCTAGTCGCTTAGTCGGGTTGGTTAGCTAGGTCCTTAAAGCTCAAAATGTGCCTCCAGTGACTTTTGTGTTTAAGTAGCACATGAGGCTTCAATTGGGTGGCACACTAGTGGCATGTGCGTAGTGGGCTTCGAGTGGGTCACAACCATATATTGGATCGTTTGAAGTGAGTCAAGGTTGAGTCTCTTATTGAAGTCGAAAAATATACCGGTACTACGGTAAGGGTTATGGCTAATCCTTTTTACCCGAAAGTCGTACCATAAAAATAGAGTACAAGGGGACGGATTTGAGTGGGACATGATATACCTAGATGAAGATGAACTCGTCTAGATCTTACATGTAAAATTTGTTGGAAGATAACAGCTGGTCTCGTGCTCCGAATACTAATGGCACGGCCGGGGACACGAAGTGATCTAAAGGGAAAGTGGGAGTCCATAGGGCACTAATTGTCATGCTAATGGTTATTATTCTAATAAATTTGTAATCCTGGTATATCTCAAGATTTTAGAAGGCTTACAGTCTACCCACCTTAGAGGCTAGGATATGGTGGAAAGGTTCCTGTCACAGGGCTGGCCGATGGTAGCTACACTTGCGTATACAACTATCATGGTCATGGGGATACTAGGTATTTATCTATCATTTGCGAGCTTTCGTCTTTCCAATCAGTGAAGACGAAAACAATAAAGAGTTCAAGAGAGATGTCACTGAACACAATTACACGATTCAAGGGCGAACGTTTAATTCCAAGAGGAATTATCAAAGCAGTCGCGGATGAGATCCTAGGGGCATCCACATCTCAATTCACGTAGGGTAATTAGAAGGAAGCGAACCAAATATATCATGGTTGATCAGACCGTAATACAATGATTCTGATTAGACAATATGTTAGCGGGCGTCCCCAATAAACATGTGTCTCGAATCAAGCTCGATAAAAGAGTAAGCTTGCAAAGCTAGGCTATAATTGCAGCGTTGGTCAAGATAGTCGAAATACAAGTACGCGAGATTTTTGGAAGGGGAAAAATAAGAGTTTTGAGAAAATCAAAGTCTTACATGGTGTTCTGGTTCATACAGTCTTCGTACTATCTTCATATCCATAAGGCCTCGGTCGACTAATGAGCTAGAGAACTCTAAATTCTATATTCTAGGTAAATCCATGGTTCCGTGATTCAGATGTGATATGCTATCAGGTGCTCTACTCTATATTGACACAAGGGTATCTAAAATCTAAGGAGGTCAATGAGGACATAGCTTTAGCAATGTTCCATAGACTATGGTTCCTCGGGATGATTTCAATTATGTAGGTTGTGCCTCGCCAGTGCGCTGCTGGCTGCAGTGAACCCACATCTACACTCTCAGCTAATTGATGACAGTGCGCTGCTGTCTAACTATTATTAGTTAACTAATACTCCTTTAACTATATTCGTAAAATTCATGGGCCTCTTAGAGATTCAAACAGGTTGACAAAAATGAGACGTAGGTATTTGTCCTATTATTCACCACACTTAATACAGAAGAGTTTAACATGGGGAAATTAACTAAAAGACGAAAGGACTACAAACATTCGAGTATCTATTTCATGTGCATCTATATAGTTGAAGGAAAATCTTAAATCAGTCTACCTTGAGGTTCGTATTTAAATAACAGTGTCAGAAAATTTAAACTAATTACTTACAGTAAAAGAGAATTTAAATAGGCTGTTCTAATTTATGATATAATATTTATATCTAATTAAAGCAACAGAAAATTAAATAATTCATCAAGACCAAAGTCTTAATTCTAGATAAGTGTAAAACCCCTAAATTTCTACTATTTTTATTTATTATTTTTATTTATTAATATTTGTACGGATTTAAATTTTTGTATTGTACGTCGCGTACTCGTATTGTACGTCGCGCACGAAGTTATTTTCTTGCTCGTCGAGTGCGAATATGGACGAACGTACATATTTTGAAATAACATTATTTTTATTATTAATGTAGATAAAAACTATTTCTAGCTAATACTTTCAAGTTTATGACTTTTATGAAAAGCCTTTCATTTATATAATAAATAAAAAAAAATTCTATAAAATGGTAAATTGGAAAAGTATATCTATATAAATATTATTTGTAAAAACATCTATTTTTCGTGATTATTTATTAGTTTATTTTAAATAAATAGTTTATTTTCAAAATTAATATTATGGTATTTTTGGAAACCATATTTTGAAAGTTTCATGACAATTTAAACCGTGATTTAAATTTATGTACTTATTTAAATAGTTAAATAATTGATATTTGAATTATTGATTTGATTTTAAACTAGGAGAATTAAATTAAATTTAATTGGATTTGATTTGAGATTTGATTTATTAAATTAATTTAAACTAGTAATGGAATTATCTATTTTGGGTTCCTAATCCTATCCAAAGTGGGAATTCCCACATCCTATAAATATAGGCAGGTACTCCTCCACATTATCCATCTTCCATGAATTCCTCCATAAAATTCCACAACCCAATGGTGAGTGCCTCGTGTCCGTGTTCCATCGTCCAATTCTTATTCCAATTCCTTTACACATACATTTATTTTTTTCCGTGTCGACAACCCCGACACCAAATCCCTAAACCTATCCATATCCTAACCCTAATGCCTGTTCCACCACCACACACGACAGCCTCCACCACCGCCAATCTGACGTCCCTGACCTCCCCGACAACGTCCGCGGCCAAACCCAATCGACCAACCCGTAGCTTCCCCGGCCTTGCCACCCTCGCCGATAACACCATCACCACCAGCCAGCACCAAACCCAACCCAAATCACCACCGCCACGGCCAAACGTCAGCCACCCCGACCTTCCCCACAAACCCGGCAACCTGCCGCCACCACCAGACCACGTCCCAAACACAGTAAATACCACCACCGGCGCCCAAATTCCGGCGACCCCCCAAAGAACCCATCGCTAGCAAAAGAGCACAAAAATAGAGACACACTCACCTGATTCCAGCCTTATCCCGACGATGGTAGCATCGGCGAACTCAGTCGAGCGCTCCGACTACTTCTTCCGGCGGCCCCGTCACTGCCAACATCCTCCACGCACGACTCGACCACCACGGCGCCGCCCCGACACCTCCGTTCGTCGCCGCCCCCCATCAGTCCGGCCGACTCCCCTCCTCATTCTTTCCTTCCCGACGAAACCGCCGCCGCCCCACTTCTCCGCGAGCGGCGACTCGCTCCCAACCCCGACTCCACTGTCAAACCCCCATCTCGCCACCAGATCCTTCCTCTTCCTCAGTCCTAGCGAGCCCTGGCCGATCAACCCGCTCCGCTCCGCCGACTCGCCTACCCATCCGCCGCCGGACCACCGATTTTTCCCCCGCCGAACAACCCCGGAACTCCTCCTTTCCTCCGCCCTCATCTCCTCTCTTCCGACCCTAGCCGTACCCTCCGCCTGAGCGCCGAGAACCGCGCCACCCGCTGTCTCCTCCGCTGAAACCCCTCGCGTCCACCCATCTGCCGCCGACCCTTCGCCGCCGATTCCCTCACTCTTCTCCTCCCCACCGCTCCTCTCTCTCCCTCAGTCACTCCCTTTCCTCCGCTCCCCATCTTCTTTTTATCAGCACTTTTTTTTGTTTTGTTGTCTCTCTCCTCGGGAGAGAAGACACGAATCAACTTTTGTTTTTATTTGTTTTTATTTTTTTTTCATGAAAGCCTTTCTCCTCGAAAGGAGAACTCTGGAACAACATTGATATTTTTTTATTTTTTTTTTATTTTTGTTGTTGTTGTTGTTTTTATATTATTATTATTATTAGTAGTATTATTGTTATGCTTATTATTATTATTATTATTATTGTCATCTTTATTATTATTATTATTATTAATATGTTAATTATTTTGGAAATTATAAATAGTATTTTTTTTAAATTATTTTGTAGCAAAATTTTGTATTGGGACTTGACCCTATATAGTTTCAAACTAAAATCTCAAAGGCCTATATATTTAGTATTGTCATATTTTAAATAAAGTTTTTGATCTAAAGTATTATAGTAGTATTTTTTTTCTTTTCTAATTATTTTTCTGGAACTATCAAGTAGATAATACCTAAGAGTATTTTTTTGATAAAAATATAGATTTTTAAACTTACAGTGGTATTCTGATAAAACGTAGTTTTGACCTAAAAAGATTTCTAGATTTTTCAAGTCATTGATTAAAATTATCTTCAAAGTATTAAGATTAAGTTTTTTTTAAAATATATATATATATATACATTATCTAACCATTTTTTTTTATATTTTCTCATGTTCGTATCCAGTCCTATTATTCCCATCCCTTGCCAATTCTTTCCTTCCTTATGTCTTCCCTAACTAAACTGACCCTTCTGGACCTAATGGAACTGTCCGTGCCACCGACCGAGGTCACCTCGCACAGTTGTTGCACCAAAGTTGCAGATCGTGCCACCTTGATCATCGCGGCACACCAGGCGTCCTACCAGGCAAGACACCTTGCCATTAGCTGTTTACTTATTTTTAGCTCATATTTCATGCATGTCTATTATTTTCTTTATGCAAAATAAACTGTGATACATAGCATAACTGTTAGAACTTATCGTTCATTTATTTCATGCTATGTATTATTTTTCTTACATTAAACCTAGATTTAAGGGACCACCTTGTGTGTCGCATTCATTGGCCTTGACACGTTGTAAACACGAAGTTGTGTGTCACATGTAGAACACGGAAGTGCGTGATTGGCTGGCCACCAGTACGTACAAGCCGTGCGATAGGAATAACCGCTAATAGAGGTTGCATGCTAGTTTGACTTAGCGGTTATAGTGGTTTGTGTTGTGGATACGACACAGTAGGCATTGGACGGGGAGGACAATTCCTTAGCGTATGGGTTTCTATGTACTTTTCTTGTGACCCAGACTCTCCGCTGGAGATACGGGGTTGATGACCCAAGATTACTGACGGCCACTGACGATTCTGCGGAACGTCATGCTCTTCCTGCTGGGGCCTCTGGTGCCCAAGGGGGACTACGCCGATCCTATTTAGCCAGGGACCATGCGTAGGAAAGATTATTCTTAACAATATTTCACTTAGAATGGTAGGCTACCCTATCCGTTAGGTACGAGTACTTGTGGTTTGGGTACTTGTATCTGACCGTGACTTGGAACAATAACTTATCGCGGATTAGTTCGTCACATCTTGTCCTTGTTTGGTTGTAGGTGTGACTTACTACTTCGATGAGAAGATATTGAACCTTGTTGGTGTCCGGATACCATATCGGATTCTTAGCATGGAAAGCTACGTCGCCGTGAATTAGTTTACCATCTCCTGTCCTTGTTTGGTTGGGGGGATGGTACGCTCGTTCAGTAGGTGCGTATTGGACCATGTTATAAATTCGATTTACTTATTTATTGAGCAATATTTATTCAGTTTATATGGCATGTTATTATGTGTCTTGTTACGTCCCTCTGAAGACCTGGTTGTCTTGCCAGGTGTGTGCTATTGTCTCTCGCAGGTATTTTAGCTCTAGCCGTGTTCATTGCTATTTCTCGAGGATGATGCACTTGGATCGTCTTCGCTTCGCTCGCCAAATTTATTTATTCTATCATATACTTTTCCTTATTTTGTTGGTAGTGGATTTGTCTCCGCCCAACATATTGTATCAAGACAATTTATCATCTTTATATGATCTTTTATTCATTTATTTTGTGTGGATGAGATTATTTGTGGTTTTACTGCATTTTATAGCTTATGTATTCATACGAGGTTTCCATATATTGGAGTGTATTTCGTATGAATACAGCTGGCATGTTTATGTTCCTAGTCCTATGTATTTTGGGACTGGGACGTTACAATAAGCCTAACTAATCAAGTGAATAATAGACTAACATTGAAGCATATTGTCATATCAAAAGCAATAAGGTATCTAGCAAGCTATCCAAATTCAATGATTCCTAAATAGCATGGCCTATCTAACAACCTTAACTACCCAATCGGTCAATTTGAACAAGGGACTCATATTCCTAGTTGTTTTCCTAAATCAATTAAATCCTAGTTTGTGAATGAGCATTTCCTGAGCGCAGGCTCGCAGCAGTACGACTAATAGGGTACTACTGCGAGTTCGCAACCTTTTACGAAAACGGACCTGCATGGGCCACCACAAAAACTTGTCACGACCCGCACCCGGTTTTCGGATACGAGAACGTGTCCAAGCCAGCCTATGCCGCAGAGTCGGCGGTAGAACGCTGTCAAGCCCGCAAGAAATAAATGCTCAAAAATCATATTTGCTGCTCATTCGCAGTTCTAATTTTTTACAACATTTACAAGATTTATAATTAAAGAAAATACAAGATTTACAGCTAATAAAATTGATACAATTGCTTTCTATTTCTAGGTCGGCCTCAGCATACCCAAGTCTTCCCAGTGCTAAGAGTGATCGCGGCTAAACCTGAAAAATGTTGGTTATCCAGTCAGGATTGGAACAAGCACACAAACCGACGGCAATGCAAAACACAATAGAATTGACAAGACATGAAAATAGCATATAAGAAATAAAACTAGAAGATAAATGATGTCATAGCACGATAAAGAAATAAACAAGGAAAAACTACTAAAAGACATCTATCTAGGTGGTGTGAAATATCCTTTCGACATGTGAACGGCTAGAAGGTAAAATCCGGCACACTGCACGTGTCGTGTGCAGCGGCTATCGTTCAAGAATAGACATATTGGGATATTTCTGGGTAGTCCACATGTATACTAAGATATTTCCCCTCCCGACAACTCCGTGTGACGAGCGTGTCAACAAGCAGCAAGATATATGTATAGACATGAAATGAAAAGACTACTATAAATCGAAAAGTAATCAGAAAGTGCACTTGCCTGAGGTCCTTAGCTGGAGTAACCAATAACAATATACCACTCACGAGCCACAATCAATCAACACATGCAGAGGTCTCCGGATGCTGAAATAAATAGTACCAACATTCTTAGAATAGTAAAATTAGCTAGGATTGCCTGTCCTTAAGTCCAATTCTGGACACAAGGGCAAAACGGTAATTTCGGACAAAAACGATGTCCACCGTTGGATCCGTTTTGCACCGAAAAGCGTGCCAGAGTCAACGGTCTCTAAAGTCGTCAAACTACATGTCTACGGATCCAGTTTTCCGATACGAACCCAACCGTATGTCCAAAGTTGGATTCCGGCGGACCGTGCACAAAATTGCCCGTTGAGTAGAACCGTGGGGCCCGCAAAACGACGTCGATTTCAACTGTCTCAGAATTGGACCAAACTTGGCATGCAGGACGAGAAAAATGATACGGTTCTGTTGGCGCAAGTTTCGTCTCGATCTGACGAGTGTGCACGAAGTAATTGGAGAATTTGCAACGTGCACGATACGGTGAATTTCGACGGATATGCATCAAATTCGTCGCGCACACGCGACCAATTTGAATTCCGTCAAAGTCCACACGACCACGAAGCTGTTACGCAGCTTTTGAACCTTTCGGTTCGCGACCATGTCGTCCAGATTGGCGTGACGCACGTCGTGTGGAGCGATTTTGTGATTTTGAAAACAGATTTTTCCCGAACTTTGAAGTTAAATTAACAACAATATAATTGATAAAAAATAAGGGTTTCCATCTCGTATATGTTGTCAATATTTGTGTTCAGGTGGAATTTCTAAAAAGCTACTGGATTGATCGAAATCGGTCCGTCAATGTAGGTTCCTGGACTGCGAAACTATCCTATTTTTGGACAGGTTTTTGCTCGACTTCGGGCTCGTTTTCCGACGTACGTGACGCAAAATAAATTGAAGTGTTTGAAAGGAATAGGAGTTGGTTATGTTGGCTTTCTAAAACATCTTAGGGTTCACAAAAAGATGGAGAGACGAGGAAGAAATCTCACTTCGAAGTTGCACTCAATGCTGCAACTGCTGCTGTTGCTGTTAAGTTTCCCTCGCACGCGTGCGCTGGTTGCGCGCGCCTGGCCGTCGGCGGTGCGCGATCGTCGGGGGTGCGCCGCCCAGGTGGCTTGGGTGGCGTCGGGTTTAGGTTTAGGGTTTGTGTTTTGGAGAACTTTCGAGTAAATCTCTCGTTCTCCTCTACGTATATATATGTATACGAATGGTTGGGTTCGAAGAAAATAGAGAGCAGTGCTCTCGTCTTGGGTGTGGGGAATTTAGGCTGATGAGGGCTCGGTTCAGTAGCAGGGCTGGGATTTGGTGTTTTGGGCCAAGATGTTCGTGGCTCAGCTGGGTTGGCCCTGTGGGGGGGGGGGGGGGGGGGGGGGGGGGGTTGATCCTTTTTCCTTTTCTTATTAATCAATACATCTATATATATATTCACATAATTATATTCATTTATCCATATATATATATATATATATATATATATATATATATATATATATTTTTTTTTTTATATATATATATATATATATATATATATATATATATATATACATATAAATATATACAAATACCTATACATATACATATAAATATATACAAATATCCATATATATCTATATACACATATTTTCATCTACATATTTATTTATACGTACACACACGTATATATGTAATTATATATATACACGTGCGCACATAAAAAAAAATATACACGTGCGCACATAATTACATAATATTATATATTTATATACGTACAAATATACACGCACATATTTTTATAATATATATTTATATACAAATACAAATATACACATATTATATATATATATATATATATATTTATATACATATACCTACATACTCACGTATATCTATATACATATTACATATATGTCCTCGAACATATATATCTCTCTCTCTATATATATATATATTTTATATACAAAAATATATACCTTATTTATTTACGAATATATTCCTATATTTTCATATCCATATAGACTTAACACTCTATCCTTCCATCTTTTTAAAATATAATCTATTTTCAGTCTAGGGCCTATTGTATATATATGACTACATATAATAATATTTATTTGACAAAATAATATAACCCATAATAATAAAATAATATTGTATAATAATATCCTCAATAATATTGATAATAAATAATAATAAAAATATTTAAAAAATTTGGTAAGGGGAGCTACAGTTTTACACCCCAGGTACAGTCCTGACGTGTCGGTTAGCCACCACGAATATGGTTTCATTCGCCTATGACGAATGGCTATAATCCGACTCTGATGTGCTATGTGATTATATGTTGTAGCACGGTGGCCTTACGGGGGACCGATGCATAAACTACGAGCTACGCGTATATGTTTATTTATAATGGTTTGGCTATCCCTGCTGGGTTGACACGATCTGAGGATTCCTTTTAACTAGTATCACGGAGATAACTCCGCCAAATATAGAAAGCCGCATGAATGGTTGGCCGCTTGAAAACGAGTTGTTTGTGCCTTGTAACTTCCGATTAGTAGCCTAGGGACATGGACTGTCATGGTGAGTGGTCCAACCCATGTCCTTGTTTGGTTGTTGGGTTGGGCTATCGTGCTAGGACAGGCTATGGACCGAGGCTACAATCGGAAGCTTATATTATTCTTATTATGTTATGCTTGGGTTTTATCTCACTCTTTTATGCTTCCTTGTGGCACCTGCTATTCGGGGCTGACCTCGCTGGTTTTGTTTGGCCAGATCTTGTAGCAGAGTCTGAGGATCCGACCTTCCTCCCTGATATCAATGGTGCATACTAGGAGCATGGCTGGCGGGGGACTCGAGTGGGTTTCTTCTTCACCACTATAGCATATTTTCTTATGTTCTGACGTTTAGCCACCGGCACCTGTTAGCCGACAAAATCTGGATATTTTGCCTTTGCATAATTTGTAATTAATCAGACTGCAGCTGAATACAATTATGTACCTATGACTCTCTGGGTCCTCATGATCATTTTGATGAAGCGTTTGGGACGCCTTACTGCTTTATCTTATATGTTCATTACTTGTTGCTTTCCTTGCTTGAATGATTGAGACATAGCAACTCTGTGAGACCATATGAGACTTGTATGTAGCATGCACCCCCTTATCTTTTGACAGCCACGATCGCCGTATGACGTTTATATACCTCATATGGAGTAGCTGGCCTGGTCTGTTCCTGTATTTCGGTACTGGGGCGTGACAAGGTTTTATTGGTGGCCCTTGCAGGTCTGGTTTTCAGACTTGTGGGGTGTTACTATTATAGGAATCTCAATCAAACTCATTTCCTTTGAATCTCTTACCTCAATTTCTCTTTTCTTACCTTTATTGATGACCTGAATTGCATACTCGAATCTTCTTCGTCCTGTTATTTGATATCGTGTATCTTTCCCTATAGGGTGCTTCTTTCTCAGTAGCTGGTGAGGCCAACATGGAGGAGCGTCCAGTAGAGCATGGCTCGACGGGACAGCAGCCGAAAAGAATACCTTCTCCTGATCAGATTCGAGTGGAAGTGATATCAGAGCCAGTGGAACCGCAGGTTCTGGAAACTCCTGCGCCCCCAGCCGTGCCGGCAGCAACGGCAGTACCTGATGCGGCAGCACTCCTGGAGGTCATCCGAGGATTCCTGGCCACCCAGTCGCATCAGGTGGCAGCCCATCAGCAACAGCAGACCCGACAGCAGGAACAAAATGTGCTACTGAATCAGGGGTTACAATTAGCACTTGAGAGAAGTGTCAGGAATGATTCGGGAGCTTCGGAGAGGTTTTGTCGACTTAACCCGAGATATTTTGATGGCACGGAGGATGTATCACGGTGGATGCTTGGCTTTAGGATACTAAGGCCATATTAACTGCAGCTAAGCTTCCAGCAGAAGAAAAAGTTGACCAAGTCAGGCTGTTGCTTTAGGATCTCGCCCGTGACTGGTAGGCATCGTAAGAGGTTGGAATGAGGCATCATGTTCCTTAGGATTTCAGTACCAGATTCAAGGCCAAATACTTTGGTGTAGTAGCGCAATATGAGCTACAACAGAGGTTTATCAGTCTTAAACAGGCTGGTAAGACAGTGGATGGATATGCGGCGGAGTTCTACAGACAAAGTCGGTTTGCGCTGACGATGATGGCTATGGAGATAGAGAAGGCGATGAGATTCCAGCAATGACTTCATTTAGAGATTCTACAGCTAGTAGAAGGGCACGACTACCAGACCTTTGACGCCGTTTTAACGACAGCTCGGAGGCATGAACTCACCCAACAGAGGTTGGCGACAAGACATGGGGGCCAGAAGAGGTCTCATCCCCACCGTAGGAGCGGAGGAGCAGTACAGCGAACATCGGCGCCAGCACCCGGCATCCGTATTCATGAGTCAGGAGCGCCGCAGAGGACGGCAGTATCAGAAATAACAGCACCAGTTCGGCATCAGCAGTAGAGGAACAAGCAGCAGCGCCAGGGGGCGCCCATTGGATGTACTTATTGCGGTAAGGGAGGTCACACTAGGGATGTGTGTCGTTCAGTTAATGGATTGTACATGAGGTGTGGCAGTCCGGACCACAGGATTGCCAATTTTCCTATGATGCAGAGGCCAGGAGGGCCAGTTCAGCAGTTTCCGACGTTGCCAGCTCCGGGGGCAGCACCGAATAAAGGACCAGCATTGGTCGTAAGGCCGCTAGCCCAGCATCTGCCAACGCAGGCTCAGATGTTTCGCCAAGCGCAGAATCAGGAAGGCCCGCAGAGGCCGCAGCAGCAGCATGGTCGAGGAAGGCAGCAGCAGGGAACTCAGCAAGGTCAGGACCGGGCCTTCAACTTATCACTGGAGGATGCACTAGCTTCAGGCGACGTGGTTGCAGGTAATATTTGTGTCACCTCTTTTCCTGCCATAGCATTGTTTGATTCGGGGGATACCCACTCTTTGTATCTGCACGATTTGCGACAAATATTGGATTGGAGTTTGGGACATTGCCAGAGAGGATGAATATACTCACTGGTAATGGGCTCGTAGAAGTTAGCAGAGTGTGCATAGCATGTCCGGTCGTAGTGAGTGGGAGATTATTGCCCGCATCTTTGATTGAGTTCCCTATGGACAACTTTGATGTTGTCCTAGGCATGGACTGGTTGAGAGACATTCATGCGATGATAGATTGTCGATGAGGTAGGGTAGTATTTAATGTACCTGGCATTGAGGAGTTCGTCTTTGTTCGATCATTGGAGGATCGACCCAATGGCATTGTTGTAGAAGCATTGGCAGAGCATGAGCACATTCCAAGAGTGGTCAAAGAATTTCTTGATGTATTTCCAGATGAGCTTCCAGGTTTACTACCGGTAAGAGATGTAGAGTTTTGCATGGAGTTGAATCCTGGAACGGAGCCTAAGGTTGGCAGAGTTTACAGGATGTCGCAATCAGAGTTGAAGAAGTTGTATCAGCATGAAGAAGAACTGAAGGCGAAGCAGTTTATTCGAGACAACGAATCACCCTGGGCAGCACCGATAATTTTAGTACCCAAGAAGGATGGATCGACGCGAATGTGCATTGATTACCGACAGTTAAATGCAGTAACATTGAAGAACAAGTATCCGTTACCATGGAATGATGACTTGTTTGATTAATTGAGTAAGTCCCGCGTCTTCTCTAAGATTGATCTTCGATCTGGATATTATCAAGTGAGGGTCCGGGAACAGGACATACCTAAGACAGCATTTAGATCGCGGTATGGGCATTATGAGTTACTGGTGATGCCATTTGGACTGACTAATGCCCCAGTCGTGTTCATGGATTTTATGAACTGCATCTTTCTACCCGATTTGGATAAGTTTGTAGTAGTGTTTATAGATGACATCCTCGTCTATTTCAGTATGAAGAAGAACATGAGAAACATCTTCGGACAGTTTTGCAGACCTTGAGGGAGCATCAACTTTATGCGAAGCTTAGTAAATATGAGTTTTGGTTGGATCATATTTCGTTCCTGGGACACATTATTTCTGGAGCAGGAGTGTCAGTAGATCCGAAGAAGGTTGTGGCAGTAGAGAATTGGCCAGTTCCGAAGACGGTAGCAGAATTACGTAGTTTCCTAGGATTGGCAGGTTACTACAGGAGGTTCGTGGCAGACTTCGTCAGAATTTCGGCACCCTTGACGCGTTTGACGCATAAGGATGTAGAGTTTGTTTGGTCAGCAGAATGTCAGACATCATTTGAAGAGTTGAAGAAGAGATTAATCTCAGCATCGATCTTGACACTTCCAGTAGGATCGGAAGGATTTACAGTATATTGTGACGCATCCGAAAAAGGACTGGGGTGTGTATTAATGCAACATGGTAAGGTGATATTATATGCATCTCGACAGCTTCGAGATCATGAGAAGAACTATCCGACCCATACCTGAAATTAGCAGCAGTAATGTTCTCGCTTAAGTTATGGAGGCACTACTTATATGGGGATCGAGTGGAGATTTACACTGATCATAAAAGCTTAAAGTATGTATTCACTCAGAGGGACCTGAACATGAGACAGAGAAGATGGTTGGAATTACTGAAGGACTTTGATGTAAATCTTCAGTATCATCCAGGTAAGGCGAATGTAGTAGCAGATGCCTTGAGCAGGAGAGGTGGTGCATTCATTTTAACCTCGCAGAGGCATATTTTGGAAGATCTTCAGAAAATGGGAATTGAAGTGATCTTACCATAAGATACAGGAGTTTTGGCCAGTTTGCAGGTTCAGTCTACTTTAGTAGAGAGGATCAGAGCAGCCCAGGCAGAGGATCCGCGGATCCAGAAGCTTCGATCAGAGTGTGAGTCAGGTCTCAGAAAGGAGTTAGTAATCCATGAAGATGGTACGCTTAGGTTCGGAAACCGTTTTTGTGTACCAAATGGAGACCTTCGACAAGAAGTTATGTCAGAGGCTCATAGTTCTCCTTATTCCATTCATCCCGGAGGCAGAAAGATGTACCAAGATATTAAGCAACACTTTTGGTGGAATGACATTAAGAGGAAGATAGCTAGGTTTGTATCCAGATGTTTGGTATGTCAGCAAGTGAAGGTAGAGCAGCAGAGACCAGCAGGATTGTTACAGCTGCTTCCTATTCCAGAGTGGAAGTGGGAGCACATCACAATGGACTTTGTGACCGGTTTACCTAGATCTCCGACCGATCGAAATGCAGTTTGGGTAATTATGGATCGGCTCACGAAGATTGCTCATTTTTTCCTTTCAGAGTAGGGCAGTCTACTGAGCAGTTGGCAAAAATGTATATGAAGCAGATAGTGAGGCAACATGGTATTCCCGTTAGCATAGTAGCAGATAGAGACACCCAGTTCACCTCTCACTTCTGGCAGAGTTTTATCGAAGTTTGGGTACCAAATTGAGGTTCAGTACAGCCTATCATCCGCAGACGGACGGGCAGTCAGAGAGAACCATTCAGACCTTGGAAGATATGCTACGGGCTTGTACCTTAGACTTCGGAGGAACCTGGAAAGATCAACTTTATTTGGTACGTAGAGTTCTCTTACAATAATAGTTACCAGGCAAGTATACAGATGGCACAATTTGAAGCATTATATGGAAGAAAATGCATGTCTCCTCTGGCATGGGACGATGTGAGAGAACAAAAGTTGTTGGGACCAGAGAGGATCACGCAGACCGTGGAGACAGTCAAGTTGATCAGAGAGCGGCTTTGAGTCACGCAAGACAGACACAGACACTGGACAGATCAACATCGTAGGCCTCTAGAGTTTGGTGTTGGTGACCAAGTGTTTCTGCGAATTTCATCTAATCGGGGTGTCATTAGATTTGGAACCCGAGGAAAGCTTAGTCCGAGATTCGTTGGTCCTTTTGAGATTCTCGCTCGGGTTGACGACGTTGCTTATCATCTAGCCCTTCCACCTTCGCTACGTGATGTGCATGATGTGTTTCATGTATCTCAGTTACATAGGTATGTCCCGGATCCGAGTCACATCCTCGATCATTTTGAGCTGGTCGTCGGTACTGACCTAACTTATGAGGAGCAACCCGTATCCATTTTGGATCGACGAAAGAAGGTGCTCAAGAACTGGACTATTAATCTTGTCCGCGTCGCTTGGGGCTATCACTCTCCGGAGGATTCGACGTGGGAGTGCGAGGACGAGATTAGATCTCGATATACTTGCTTGACTCGGAAGGTATATTTATTCTCATGCCTTCGGAATATGTATTCCTATTATCTTGTGCCCACTATGATAGATGATTGTTTTTGAATACCTGTTAAACTTGATAAGATTGCCTGCATATTTAGCCTTGTAATTAAAATCTTGCTTGCTTGATTTCTCTATCTTGTCTTGGCAGAAATTTCAAGGACGAAATTTTTCTAAGGAGGGTAGGGATGTCACTCCCCAACCCCGATAGACGTATTCTGTATATTATCCAGTACTTAGCATGTGCCCAATTTATATTTAATTATTTATTAATTGTTGCATATAGCTTTAAGCATGTCATTAGAGACTAGGGTTTCCTTAAGAAAACCCCACCCCTATTTATTATCTCTTTCCCCCTCTCTCTCCTCATTCACTCCTCCATTCAATTCCTCAACCACCAACCCACTTAGGCAAGTACAACTTGCTTAAAAAGAAGATTTGTGATCTTTGATATTTCTTTGATTTTATTGTTCCATATTGTTTTTCTTAGCATCCCCAACGAGTTTAGTACTTAGCATTTTTGATATTGATGGACGGATTCTAGTAGATCTAAGCTTGTTGTAATTTTTGGATTTTTAGGGGTTTTGATCTATTAAGTCTTGTTATTTTGAAATTTTAATGGTTCCATATTGTAGAGAATTTCGTTCTACCCCATTTTGATATATGGAAGTTCAGATTTGGACTCTGGATAAAAGATTCATGGAGCTTGGGAGCCATGGCTTGAAGGGTTCTTCTTCCCGGAAGGATGGAGAAGAAGAACAATTCACAGCCGCATGAACTTAGCTGCATAGCCTACATGCGACAAGTTCTCTTCCTAGCCGTATAAGCCTTGCGGTATTACTTGGCTGCATGGCCTGTGCTGCGAGGACTTAACTTCCCAGCCGCATGAAGATTTGATTCTTAGCCGCATGAGCTAGTTCCATTCCCTGGCCGCATGAGACCCAATTACTTTTTAGCAACATGAGTCTGACCGCATGAGCGATTTTGGCCGCATAAGACCCAAGTGACCCTAGCCGCATAAGCATTCCCAGCCGCATGCGCCCTACTTATCCGCGCCGCATGGATTTTTCCTTACTGTCG
Organism: Iris pallida; assembly: GCA_029216955.1. Taxonomy (NCBI): domain Eukaryota; kingdom Viridiplantae; phylum Streptophyta; class Magnoliopsida; order Asparagales; family Iridaceae; genus Iris; species Iris pallida. Next base: position 8,750,994 of record JANAVB010010600.1, read on the forward strand.
CATATGTCGTTCCTTTCTCAGCCTCATGGGCTACTCTACTTTCCGATCGCATAAGCCCGCTTCCGCGAGCCGCATGAGCTTGCCCGCCTGGCCGCATGTGCCCTTAAGCTTCTGGCCGCATGCGTCTTGCTTTCGCGAGCCGCATGCTCCCACTCTTCGCCCTGGCCGCATACAGTCTGCCTCAAGCAATCTGGTCGTATGAGCCTTGGCGGTGTGCAGCTGGTCACCTGGACTTCCCTGGCCGTATGCAGTCCTGGGAACGGCCTGTTTTGCCACATGACCCTTGACTGCATGATGTGTTTGGTCCTCATTCTATCTGACTTCCTATGCAAGTACTAGATAACTAATGTGTGTACTATGGTACAACCTACATGAGCACTGAAGTGATATCCCATGTGCTAAGTGTTCCTACGTGATACCTGCCAGTACATTCTCGAGTCCAGCTTTTACATAGTGAATTGTCGGTATCAATGACGTGGTACATGTTGTGTGTTGCATTACACCAAGAAGGGGGCACATACGTATGACTCCCTGAGCCAGTACGGATCCTTTCTTGGGGTACTCGTACAATGTACGACACCTAGAGGAGTGAGCTTGTGACCACGACATGTGAAATCCAAGGATAACCTAGGGATTAACTAGGCAACTAACTTGATAGATGCATTGGGAGGAAAGATTCCCGAGATCGTGCCATACTAGCCACCCCAGGTCCAGTCTTGATGTGTCGGGTTGGCCGCTACGGATATGGTTTCATTCGCCTATGACGAATGGCTATAATCCGACTCCGATGTGCTATGTGATTATATGTTGTAGCACGGTGGCTTCACGGGGGACCGGTGCATAAACTACGAGCTACGCGTATATGTTTATTTATAATGGTTTGGCTAGCCCTGCTGGGTTGACACGATCTGAGGATTCCTTTTAACTAGTATCACGGAGATAACTCCGCCAAATATAGAAAGCCGCAAGAATGGTTGGCCGCTTGAAAACGATTGTTTGTGCCTTGTAACTTCCGATTAGTAGCCTAGGGACATGGACTGTCATGGTGCGTGGTCCAACCCATGTCCTTGTTTGGTTGTTGGGTTGGGCTATCGTGCTAGGACAGACTATGGACCGAGACTACAATCGGAAGCTTATATTATTCTTATTATGTTATGCTTGGGTTTTATCTCACTCTTTTGTGCTCCCTTGTGGTACTTGCTATTCGGGGCTGACCCCGCTGGTTTTATTTGGCCAGATCTCGTAGCAGAGCCTGAGAATCCGACCTTCCTCCCTGACGTCAATGGTGCATATTAGGAGCATGGCTGGCGGAAGACTCGAGTGGGTTTCTTTTCCACCACTCTAGCATCTTTTCTTACGTTCTGGCGTTTAGCCACCGACACCTGTTAGCCGACAAAATCTGGATATTTTGCCTTTGCATAATTTATAATTAATCAGACTGCAGCTGAATACAATTATGTACCTATGACTCTCTGGACCAGCTAACTTATAAAGTTGGGTCCCCATGTTCATTTTGATGAAGCGTCAGGGACACCTTACTGCTTTATCTTATATGTTCATTACTTATTGCTTTCCTTGCTTGAATGATTGAGACATAGCAACTCTGTGAGACCATAGAAGACTTGTATGTAGCATGCACCCCCTTGTCTCTTGACAGCCACGATCGTCGTATGACGTTTATATACCTCATATGGAGTAGCTGGCCTGGTCCGTCCCTGTATTTCGGTACTGGGGCGTGACAGAATAAAATGAAGTAGCTCATCTAGTGGCTACTAATATCGTACATAATGTACCAAGTGCTAATAATTTTCAATTGAGCTCTCCTCCGCTTTGTATTCTACAGCTTCTTGCAAAAGAAGCTAGTAATCGTGTATCTTCTGGAATTTAGATATGAATAAAAGTTCAGTATTTGATTCAAAAAAAATTTAGTTTCTTAAAAAAAATCAGTCATTTAAATTTTCTATAATTCCTTAGATTTTCATTTACTTTATTATAATATTTTTTGTATAATACTTAATCCTAGTTATATTATCTTTTACCCTAAGGATATATATATATATATATATATATATATATATATATATATATATATATATATATATATATATATATATATATATATATATATATATTATATATATATATATATATATATATATATATATATATATGTGTGTGTGTGTGTGGGAAGAGGGAAGAGGTAGAAGATTTACCGAGAGCTATTGAAGAGCTTGCTAAGGGCTACAAGTGTGACGGATTTGGTCACACTCATAACTAGAGGAAGAGGAGTTTCTTTTCTTCACATATATCTATGACAAATTATAATTAAAATATAAATTCATTTATAACAAATTCTAATAAAATTAAACACATATATAACATTTCTTAAAAATACTTAAATTGATTTCTAACGATATCAATTTTTTTTTACTAGTTGTTAATAAAGAATGTCAGCATCATTAGTGACATGGCGTGATTGTTTTTGTTATTAGCGATTCATTGGAAGTCTAACTTCTGAAGTTATCTAATTATCACTTCTAATTTCAATGTGATTGATGTGAATTTTTGAACATTATATGGCATTAGGTTTTCACAAAACAAAAGCAACTAATTTTGTGTTTTTGAAAGTTGTGAAAAACTTAATAAAGATAATAAGCGGGAGCGGCCCAATGTAACAGGGACAACACACTTAAGTTGTAAAGGGCAATTGCTAAAGGCACTACACAATTTACTAAGGGCTGTCTATTACTCAGAGCTATTCAAGTTTTAAATAACTTTTACACAGGGCAGCCAAAATCTTACTAGGGGCTGCCTACCCTCCAATCTCCCTTGACTAAGCGCAGCTATAGGATCCTCATCTCCGACGACCCCAGGATCTCTTGGTCGTCGTCGACAAAGAGCATGTTGTTGTGGGCTGCAAGGACATCGTTGGCTTATGGGACACTATCAGGATCCCAGACGATCTGCTGGCGGTAGCAGTGGCGGGGAACTGGAGGACGACATGCAGGACGCTCCCAAGCTGATACAATCGCTGTCGCCTGCAGGCCCTGATATGAGAGGACATATGGTAAAGGAAGGGAGGCAAGCCATGGTTGGGGCGGCGATGGGGAAGGGGCTACCAACATCTAACGAGATGTGCAGGGGCCATACATGTTGGTGATAAGGGAGCGGGCGACGGTGACGGTAAGTGTGAGTGTGGAGGGAGTCGATAGAGAAGAGGAGGGGACGAGGGTAGGTGTCTGCGACACATGAGATGGTGTCCTTGTCATCAAGGACTGTCAAAAAATTTGACAGTCCTTCGACAATCCTACCTATTACAAGGAGTGTCAAAACTTTTGACAGTCCTAAAGATTTAGGACTGTCTGTCACGCCCCGATTCGGTAAAATCAATAGTCGTTCCCCGGGCGTGATGCCGTGCCAGCCTAAGTTGCGCTTGCACAAGGCGGTTCATAAGGTTATCCGAAACAACAGCATATATAAGAGTACGCAGAGAAATTGAACACATTCATTTAGAAAAGAAAACTTGCATTTTCATTGATAATAAGTAGGTTACAGACTCGATTACAAAAGAGGCCTCACGGGATTACAACCGACATCGATGAGATAGTCATTTCATACATTTACATCCCTTTTTACAAACATCAAACGACTCTCTAAGACCTGGGATCGGCGAGATTTTGTGACTCATGATGCAGTTTGGTTAGAGTCTTCAAAATGTTGCAGAGCTACCCTTCGCGCTAGCAAGGCATCAAAAGAAAGGAGCGTCGCCTTCAGTTCCTTGGCACGCTATCCTAGTCCCGAGTACCTGTTGAGGGCGAGGGTCAACACTTTACACTTTCTGCTGGTGCGTGGCAATTTAAATCCCGTGCTCTCATTTGTTGAAGAATTCAAGTGAGCGTGCAAGCAATTATTTACTGAAGTTTCTAGCCATCCTACTCAATTCAAACTTATTGTTGAAGGCATAACCGTATAATGACGATAGATCTTACCCCCGGCAGAGCGTGTCGTCGTAGCGTAAACTTACCATGTTCTTCCCTGTCATGTTGATAATAATGATACGTAATTGAGTGCGTTCGTGAAGGTCACTGGCACGATAAGCCATCCTGGACATATAGCTTGGTAGACAGAGGTCCTTCAGCGCGGGTAGCGAGCCTCGTTGAAAGCCACTGCCTACCGTGGCATGCATCCGGCATAGCTATCCATGTTTCTTCCTAGGCCGGAACGGTCCCGTGGCCTCGGGATATTGTCCGAAGAAACAATCGCCCTTGTCGACAAGTTGTCCATGACCGTGCTAAGTTAATTTGTTATTTCAAGGCATATCTTATAGTATCGTTGCGACATTCATTTAATCGATTCATCCTTCCTTAGCACGGTTCTATATGATTTGATAATTGCAAGCACGATAATATTTTATGACAAGCATCTGTATAGTTCGTGTTCGTGGGACGTCGTGTGACCGTTTATCGGAATATCATTCATGTCGTTGCATTACATCTAGCATAGCACATTTCTAGTATTGATAATGTATTAGAGAAGAGGGTCGAGGGAAGAAGGGTCAGCCACTCACCTTAGTATTTACTTGAGGCGAGAAACTGGTTGGCCGCGCTAGACGTTGCCTACGCGATCACCTGAAATCGCACAAGCAACCGATTAGAACACTGTGTTATTCATGGAATTTCGATACGAATGCGAAGTTCGAAACATAAGCCATGAAAATTATCGAGACATTCACAAAACTGTATTCAGAAAACAAAGCCAAAACCAACGCAAGCGGCGTAAAAAGCAGAGCAATGGGAGGTCTCTCCTGACTCAGCCACAGAGTCAATCCTTGAGGCGCAGCCCGCTGAATATGAGATTTGGTTCGGAAGAAGTCATTCCATAATGGGGACTGGATCTTAATTCAACCGTTCCCGTTCGATCGATTCGATCGATCCTGACCTATCGATCCCGACCGAGTCGATAGCGACAGTGTTCCTTTCTCGCGCACCCTATGGACGAACAACGGAGAACGATGTAGGGACGGGGTACTACACCATAACCAATTAAGAAGAAGTTTCTGAAGAACAGTTTGGCAACTCTAGAGGGGGGTGAATAGAGTTTATATAGAAAAATAGCCAATTAAAAATAACTCTTTCACCAATAATAAATAATCAGAGTAAAGTGCGGAAAATAAATGGAGAGTAAAAGAGCATACGCAAACACAGCAATTTTAACCTGGTTTCCCTCGTGGAGGACTAGTCCAGGCCTGAGAACTCTAGCTCAGGATTAAATCCACTATTTGTGAAATAGTAGTTTACAACCCGTGCCTTTACTTCAGAAGAGCACGTCAACTTCTAACAGATGATCGCAGTGGCGATTTGCTTGGAATTGTCCAAGCGACTTCTTCGACTCTTGCACAAGAATCCTAACTGAGAGATGCTGAGCACTCGAGACTTAGGAGGCTTGTGGCTAGTAGATGGGAAGGGTATGGCTTATTTCAGCTTATAAGAGAGAAGAGAAGAGAAGATTGGATGGATTGAAATAAGAGAATTCATGCCCTATTTATAGTGTTTTTATAGGCAGAATTCGGCCAGAATTCGGGTAGGAAAATTCAAAAATTTGGCCGTTGGACAACTAGCAACCAGCTAACCCTAAAATTAGGGTTCCTGATTTCTAGGAGACAGAGTTCGGCCCAAACTCTGTGTGGAGGCAGAGTTCGGCCCGAACTCTGTCTCCAGAGCACAGAGTGGTTCTAAGGGGAATTTTGGGCAGTGTTTGGTTTAGTGGAGCTTGGGATTTTGGGTAGGCTGTAGACTAAGTGTCAAGAGCTCAGCATGACTCAGAGTACACAAGTCTAGACTCAATGAAAATATAAAATACAGACTCGAAAACACACTGAGAGCCGGAGACTGAGCTGTCGTCTGTCTTGAGCTGAATGCAGACGTCGTGTGTCGTATTGAATTAATACATATATTATTTAGTCAATGTAGTCAATATTTGGTTGACTGTGACTTTGTGTCAAAAATCTCCCCCATATTGATAATTGACAAAATAATATATGTATATTTCAATATTCATACCTGGACACAGTTGATTGTAACACAGCTCCCCCATAAACGATGCCGAGCTAAAAGAAGATAGCTCCCCCGTAATCAGTGAACGGTGCCGAGTTAGAAGCAATAGCTCTCCCCCGTAAATAATGCATAGAACCTGTGGCCTGATAGATAATATCTCCCAAAAGCAAAAACAAGCACAGATATACGAAAATATACATAGTTCTCCCCCTTTTGGCAGTTAGCAATATAGACTGTATATGAATGAAAGATCATATAAACTGCAGTAGAGACAATTAAAGTGATGCAACCACACCAAGCAGAGAAGAAACAGTGTATGACTAAACAAAATGAGTCACTAGCATAAAATAAAACTACGATAATGAGCATAAAATGTCATCCACAAAATCAAGTGTCAAACTCACAACCAGAGTACATAAATCCAAGTACATAAATCCATAATAAACTAAGTAACTGAAATCAAAAAGCAACTAAGATCATCATCAGTGGCAGCAGCAGATCGAGCCAATCTCCATCACGGAGCATGAGAAGGTCCTGGAGTGTCTGAAGGACCGGGAAAGGAGCGACGGGGGTCCAGAAATGCAGCATCCGGATCCATGTAACGCATAACCCACGGATCATCAATGCGATGGCCCGCGCGCGCTGGATCCCTCTCCATGGGAATTTGCAGATGCTAAGACAGGGAATACCGTATATCATGCAGAGAGTTGCCGAGAGCACTCATCTGCAGAGTGGTACGATAGTCCAGCTGTGTCCAGCGATCGTCCTCAAGAGTAAAACGATCTCGGAGCATAGTCTGAATAGACTCAAGAGTGGCAGGTGGAAGTGGTGCATCCTGACCGAGTGGAGGGGCGTCAGGCTCCTCATCATCAGACTGCTCAGAAGTCTCAGGAGAGGCGACAACTGCCTGAAGGCGTCGTGCCTTGGACAGAAAAGCAGGAGCAGGCAAGAACTGACAGTCATGAATAGGAATGATGAATGCACGAAAAACCATAGGAAGGTATAAAGGATAAACCAAAGCTCTTGGGTTCTTCATACAATTTATCATCCAGTCCATCATTGTCCTTGGAAGATTGAAGGGGATACGATAATGAAGGTGATATAAAGCAGAGATCTCAAAGTAGGTAACTTCATCAGTTGAACCAGCTTTTGGTAAGATGGTGTTAAAAATCATTCGATGAAGCTCATAGAAGTATGGGTTGAGGTGCTTGGCCATAAGCTTGTGAGGACTTATGTTAGGGGCACATAGTTCCTCCTTGAATCCTTCGAGAGAAGTATCGCCAACAAATTGAAATTGACGTGCTTCCACAAGTTTATCCCAAGCATCAAGATTAACAAGATCAAGAAAATCCCCCAACTCAGAATCATTGAAAGCAATGTCAATACCGGCAACCCGGGAATAGATGTGGGTTGCATCGAAAGTTAAATTGCAATAAAACATTTGGATTGCGCTACGGTAAATGACAAAGTTTGAGGCAACTAAAGCATCCAAACATAGATCACGAAACAATGATTCAAATTGAGCAAAGATTGTAAAATTTATCGGATGTCCCCCGAACACCGGACGAGTACGAAAGTCGCTAAACCATGCATTAGACGCGTCTAGCGACACAAATAATCGTTCGTCATATGTATTAGGATCTTGGGGACTAGGCGGGTTGAACAACGGACGAATGGGTTGTTGTTCAACTACTTGCTCAATTGGAGGAGGAGGATTCGAAGAGGAAGCTCCCTCAGTTCGAATCATTTTCCCACGATTGGGCAAGCGATGAGCCATTTGCAAGAAAATAGAGAACTTGAAATGGAGAGAAAGAAGGAGATATACCTGAAAATAACAACAAACAGTGGAAGAGAATGATGAGAAACCCTTTTCCCTTGATTTTGAGGAGTAATGGAGCACTCTAGATCAAAAACTAAGGTTAGGGTTTTGAAGGAAGAAGGTTGAGGAGGTGGAGAAGAAGGAAATAGGAGAGGAGAGAGAAGGAATCCCGAAATAAAATAGGGGTTTGTCTTTGGTCGGATAGAATATTGACCATAGGATCTAAAATGATCCAACGGCAGAGCCAGATCCCGACGCTGGAACAATGGGACCGAACTCTGCCCGAACTCTGTTAGGGGCAGAGTTCGGCCCGAGTTCTGGATTAGTGGTCCAGAACAGAAAATAGGCTGAAAAGATAGAAAAAAAATGTTTAAGTGTTGAAACAAAAGTGATGGTTGAGGATAAAAGTTGTTGAAATCAAAGAATTACATAGAGAGGTACACAAAAGTCAGAATGAACTTTAGAAAAATCAATTAGGCAATATTAAATCGAAACAAACCATATAATAAACAAGGAAATATATTGTAATTCAATATTTCAAATTTGCCATGGGTTAGCTGCAGGGGCCGGATCCCAGCTAGCGGTAGTCCTGAGGACTAGTGTACCGTGTCGCTTAGGCTTTTACGCCTTGTTGTCAGAAGGACCCTTTCGGCTTGTACCCATAACAAATTCGTCGTAAAAGAATCAAAATATACTCGATATTTACGCAGGTGAGTCTCAACTTATAACTGCTTCATCCAAAATTCCGAGTTCACAACATAGGAAATTGAAGCGCTCTTCGGATAATGGCTTAGTAAAGAAATCTGCTAGCTGATGATCAGTGTCGATAAATTCTAAGTTAATCGTGTCATTTTGCTGATGATCACGCAAAAAGTGGTGTCTGATCTCAATGTGTTTAGTGCGTGAGTGGCAGACAGGTTTCTTAGTCAAATTGATGGCACTAGTATTGTCACAGAATATAGGAATATGCATGAAAGATAACTTATAGTCTTCAAGGGTTTGCTTCATCCACAGAATTTGTGCACAACAACGCCCAGCTGCTATGTATTCAGCTTCTGTTGTGGATAGTGCGACAGAGTTCTGCTTCTTGCTAAACCAGGAGACTAAAGCCTTTCCTAATAAATGACACGTGCCGCTCGTACTTTTACGGTCGACCTTGCATCCAGCGAAGTCAGCATCAGAGTAACCAATAAAGTCAAATGATGTTGACTTGGGATACCATAGACCCACTGTAACCGTACCCTTAAGGTATCGAAAGATACGCTTAACCGCGATCATGTGTGATTCCTTAGGATTAGCTTGATATCTAGCACATAGGCAAACACTAAACATGATATCGGGACGACTAACAGTTAAATAAAGTAAGCTGCCTATCATACCTCGATACTTACGTTGATCAGCGGGTTTGCCGCTCTCATCTGGTTCGAGTTTGGTTGAAGTAGCCATTGGAGTGCTGATTAGTTTGATGTTGTCAAGATCGAACTTCTTCAGCATGTCCTTGGTGTACTTCGATTGACAGATGAAAGTTCCATTAGCCAGTTGTTTTACTTGCAGACCAAGAAAGTAGTTGAGCTCTTCCATCATGCTCATCTCAAATTTTGTCTGCATACACTTGGCAAATTCTTGACAAAGGGTTTCATCAGTAGACCCAAAAATGATATCATCAACATAAATCTGAATTAATAAAATAGTGTCTTTAAAAGATTTAATAAATAGTGTAGTATCAATTTTCCCTTTTGAAAAACCTTTCTCAAGCAAGAAGCTGCTTAGCCTTTCATACCAAGCTCTGGGTGCTTGTTTAAGGCCATAAAGAGCTTTCTTCAGCTTGAACACGTGGTCGGGAAATTTGTGATTTTCAAAGCCAGGGGGTTGTTTGACATAAACTTCCTCCTTAATAAAGCCATTCAAGAAAGCACTTTTCACATCCATTTGAAATAATTTAAAGTTCTGATGATTGGCAAAAGCACAAAGCATCCGAATAGATTCTAATCTAGCAACAGGAGCATACGTCTCATCGTAGTCGATACCTTCCTCTTGGTTGTATCCTTGAGCTACTAGACGAGCTTTATTACGTGTGACTGAACCATCTTCATTCACTTTGTTTCTAAAAACCCATTTAGTACCAATTATCGAGTGATTAACCGGTCTAGGAACGAGTTCCCATACTTGGCTTCTCTCGAATTGGTTGAGTTCTTCTTGCATAGCAGAAATCCAAAATTCATCATTAAAAGCTTCAGAAATGTTTTTAGGCTCTACTTGTGAAATGAAGGCAGTGCTAGCAACGGAGTCTCTTAGTGATGATCTAGTAGTTACTCCACGTGAAACTTCTCCTATAACTAAATTTTCTGGATGAGAAGGTTTGAAAGAGAATTTCTTAGGCAAACCCTCCAGAGAATCAGTTTCGGTTGAAGTATTCATTGGAGTAGAAGTTGATGGCTCAACGTCATCATCAAGAGTACTTACTGCACTGTTGTCTTCATCAAAAGTCACATTTGTTGACTCTTCCACAATAAGTGAGCGTTTATTAAAAACTCTATATCCCTTACTCTTGGCGGCATAACCAAGAAAGATACCGTCGTCAGCTTTGGCATCAAATTTGCCTAAGTTGTCTTTGGTGTTAAGGATAAAACATCTACAACCAAAAACTTTAAAATAAGAAACATTGAGGGTTCTCCCAAACCAAAGCTCATAGGGTGTTTTCTTCGTAATGGGACGAATCAGCACCCTATTCAAAATGTGGCATGCTGTACTGACAGCTTCTGCCCAAAAGTATTTCGGAAGAGAAAATTTATTCAACATGACTCTGGCCATATCGCCGAGAGTTCTATTCTTCCGCTCCACAACACCATTTTGTTGAGGAGTTCTAGGACAAGAAAATTCATGATCAAAACCATTTGTATTACAAAAATTTTCAAAATCATAATTTACGAATTCGCCTCCATGATCACTTCGGATTCGAGTAATCATGTAGCCTTTTTCGTTTTGAACTTTCTTTACAAAAACTTTAAAAACAGAAATAGCATCGCTCTTATTAGCGAGAAAGAAAACCCAAGTAAATCTCGAAAAATCATCAACAATAACAAATGCATAAAGTTTGTCACCAAGGCTAGCTATTCTACTAGGACAAAATAAATCCATATGAAGTAATTGCAAGGGTCTAGTAGTACTTACAGAGTTGATGGAATGAAATGAAGATTTAGTTGCCTTGTTTAGTTCACATTCGGCACATACCGTGTCCTTTTTGAATGTGATGTCAGGCAATCCTCTCACTAGCTTCTTGGTAGAAAGCCTGGATATAACATCCATGTTGGCATGACCAAGACGCTGGTGCCAAAGTAGTCGTTCGTCTTTGTGGGCATATAGACATCTACCTGCATTGTTAGTATTTATAGAAAGATAGAAAATATAGATGTTGTCCTCTCTTTTCCCTTCAAAAGCAATGTCTCCTGTTGACCTATCATAGATGTAGCAACTGTTTTGTCCAAAGTTAATATCATATCCATGATCAGCAAGATGACTAATGCTGAGCAGGTTATGCTTTAACTCGGTCACTAGGCAGACATCCTTTATTACAGGAGAAGGAGGATGACCAATGATACCATTACCTATAATGTGCCCTTTGAGATTGTTACCGAAGGATACGTATCCTTCTCTCTTCATCGATAGTGATGCAAAAAGATTTGCATCTCCCGTCATATGTCACGAGCATCCACTATCGAGAATCCACTTACTTTCAGTTGAGGAGGGAAGGTCCACCTACATCAAGAGTAGATGTGACCTTTGGTACCCGGGTTCTTGAGTATCCTGAAAAGTTAGTCTTTGGGAACCAAGCATATATCTTTTTATCTACAAGTCTTCTAACTCTGCACTGTGGTGAGATGTGTCCATGTGATCCACAATAAGTACAGATAGCATTTTTATTTATACTAGGGATATGAGAATAATATCTGTAAGCAACAGGATGATGTGAAGAGTTAGCATGGTTATGATGATTATGCATAGAATGAGTGGCATGGTGATGATGTCTATATGGCATAACATGATGATTTTGTCTATGTGACATGGCATGATGATATTGTCTATTATGTGTGACATGCTGATATTGTCTATATGGCATGGCATGTGATTATGAAATGGCATGGTGGTTTTGTCTATGTGGCATAGCATGATGATTTTGTCTATATGGCATGGCATGATGATCTTGTCTATATGGCATAGCATGATGATCTTGCCTATGTGCAACATGATGATTGTGTACTGAATGAGAATTATTCTTATGTGCACGTGGTTTATGGAGGTTTGTGTATATAAAAGCATGGTTATGTGCTGCATGAGAATGACGTGGTTGACTAGCATGAGTGGTGTTGTGCCCATGTGATTGGGTTTGAGGTTGAACAACCTGTTTTCCCAATTTGGTTTCTAATCTCTTAGAAACAGCTTGCAATTCATCAACCTTAATATTCAAGCCATATATTTTAGTCATAGAGATTTTGTGTCTACTCTTTTCTTCAGCAAGCAACGTGTTGAGAGTAGTGATTTCTTGAGCTTGTTGTTCAATACGTGCTTCAGCATCATGTAAGCTTAATTTAGGCTTGGATACTTCATTAGTGTCATTAGTGGGTGACGTGTCTCTAACATTATCAAGAAGTAAAGAAATTCTTTGTATCTCATCTTCAAGACTTTTGATTTTGTCCTTGGCATGTTTGTATTTACCAATGACATTTTTGTGATCATCGAGTAAATCAGTAAAAGCATCGCCAAGTTCATCAAAAGAAAAGTCATCTAGAGTTTCGTTAGATACCTTGTTGGAAGTTGCCATTAGGCACACATTAGCTGTATCTTGAGGAGAGCCTTTTTCTTCCTCGGAGTCACTTGCTTCACTTTCATGCCAAATTCCTGTGTTGGCATATTTCTTTGATGAGTTCTTTTTGTATGGCTTCTCATAGCGGTTGCTCTTCTTTAAGAATGGGCAGTCTTTTCGGACATGTCCAGTCTTCTAGCAACCGTAACAGGTTGGCTCTTCTTCATCATCTTCTTGTGAATCCTTCTTTCTTCGATTGAAGCAAAGGAATTTTCTGAAGTTGCGAACCATGAGAGCTTGGTCTTCATCATCCGAGTTATCGTCTTCGGTCTCATCGTGATCGGCCCTTCGTCGATGAGCTTTGAGTGCGATCTCCCTGGTCTTCGGAGCAGGCTCTTCGAAGTCCTTGAGGTCAAGCTCGTGAGTCATGAGCTTTCCTATCAAGGTCTCCATTGACATTGACGTGAGATCGTTTCCTTCTATGATGGCCGTCACCTTAGGGTTCCAAATCTTTGGCAACCCTCTGAGTAGCTTACGAATCTTCTCGTGGTTTGAGTACTGCTTACCAAACGAGGATAGAGGATTGATGATGTCGAGGAATCTTGTAAACATTTGAGTGATCGTCTCATTTGGCTTCATCTTGAAAGCTTCGTATTCTTGAGTGAGACGGCTTATTTTAGATTCCTTGACTTGTGTGGTTCCCTCATGCGTCACTTCTAGAAGTCTCCATACTTCATGAGCAGTGGTGCATGTGGAGACCCTGTTGAACTCATTCCTGTCTATAGCACAGAATAAAGTATTAATAGCCCTAGCATCTATACTTGCCTGTTTCTTCTCCTCGATAGAATATTTGTCGTGTGGTTTCTCAATGAGGTCACCATCGACAACTATCCTGGCGGGCTTTTTGTAACCGTCAGTGACGACAGTCCACAGGTCAAAGTCTAGAGACTTAAGATAGAAGCTCATCCTTGTTTTCCAATATGTATAGTTAGTACCATCAAATAGGGGAGGCCTATGAGTGGACTGACCTTCACCATGATTGGAAATCAAGGATTGTGTGGTTGCCATGGATCAGCTCTTAGGATGTTAGTCCTTATAAAGAGAACAGAGCTTTGATACCAATTGAAGAACAGTTTGGCAACTCTAGAGGGGGGTGAATAGAGTTTATATAGAAAAATAGCCAATTAAAAATAACTCTTTCACCAATAATAAATAATCAGAGTAAAGTGCAGAAAATAAATGGAGAGTAAAAGAGCATACGCAAACACAGCAATTTTAACCTGGTTTCCCTCGTGGAGGACTAGTCCAGGCCTGAGAACTCTAGCTCAGGATTAAATCCACTATTTGCGAAATAGTAGTTTACAACCCGTGCCTTTACTTCAGAAGAGCACGTCAACTTCTAACAGATGATCGCAGTGGCGATTTGCTTAGAATTGTCCAAGCGACTTCTTCGACTCTTGCACAAGAATCCTAACTGAGAGATGCTGAGCACTCGAGACTTAGGAGGCTTGTGGCTAGTAGATGGGAAGGGTATGGCTTATTTCAGCTTATAAGAGAGAAGAGAAGAGAAGATTGGATGGATTGAAATGAGAGAATTCATGCCCTATTTATAGTATTTTTATAGGCAGAATTCGGCCAGAATTCGGGTAGAAAAATTCAAAAATTTGGCCGTTGGACAACTAGCAACCAGCTAACCCTAAAATTAGGGTTCCTGATTTCTACGAGGCAGAGTTCGGCCCGAACTCTGTGTGGAGGCAGAGTTCGGCCCGAACTCTGTCTCCAGAGCACAGAGTGGTTCTAAGGGGAATTTTGGGCAGTGTTTGGTTTAGTGGAGCTTGGGATTTTGGGTAAGCTGTAGACTAAGTGTCAAGAGCTCAGCATGACTCAGAGTACACAAGTCTAGACTCAATGAAAATATAAAATACAGACTCGAAAACACACTGAGAGCCGGAGACTGAGCTGTCGTCTGTCTTGAGCTGAATGCAGACGTCGTGTGTCGTATTGAATTAATACAGATATTATTTAGTCAATGTAGTCAATATTTGGTTGACTGTGACTTTGTGTCAACAGTTTCGTCCTCGAAACTTAAGAACAAAACCTACCTCTATGAAAAAAATGAAAAAAAATTGTCCTTCATCTCTGACTCGAGTTCCTATGTCGACTCTTCTGCCGCATTGTTCCTCCAGAGTACGCGAACGAGAGGGATCGCCCGATTTCGCAGCAGCTTATCCTTGCGTTCTAAGATTTGAACTATCTGTTCAATGTAGGATAAGTCGGACTTTAGCTCCAGCTGGCCAAAGTCTACCACGTGGCTAGGGTCGTGCACATACTTCCACAGCTGGGAGACGTGGAAGACATTGTGCACACCTTCAAGCGCCGGTGGTAGGGCAATTTTATAGGCCACAGGGGCGACCCGCTCGAGTATTTCAAACGGCCCAACGAATCTCGGACTCAGCTTTCCCTTCGCGCCGAACCGAGTAACTCCTCGCATGGGCGACACCTTCAGGAACACATGATCGTCCACCTGGAACTCAAGCGGTCTTCGATGGGTGTCGGCGTAGCTCTTTTGTCGACTCTGTACAATCTTCAGTCTTTCCCGAATTAGCTTGACCTTTTCCACAGTCTGTTCCACCAGCTCCGGGCCGAGTATCTGTCATTCCCTGACTTCATCCCAGCAAATGGGCGATCTGCACTTCCGGTCGTACAAAGCTTCATACGGCGCCATTTGGATGCTGGATTGGTAGCTATTGTTGTATGCAAATTCTGCCAGCGGTAGGTGGACGTTCCAGCTTGATTTGAAGTCAATTGCACAGAGCCGTAGCATGTCTTCGAGAATCTGATTAACGCGCTCCGTTTGGCCATCGGTCTGAGGATGGTAAGCTGAGCTGAACTGCAACTTGGTACCCAGTACCTACTGAAGGCTACTCCAGAATCGCGAAATGAACCATGAATCCCGATCAGAGATGATGGATGCTGGAACTCCGTGCAGCCGTACTATCTCGTCAAGATAAATCTGCGACAGGCGATTAACGCTCCAAGTAACTTTGATGGCGATAAAGTGCGCTGACTTGGTTAATCAATCGACGATGACCCACATGGCGTTGTTCTCCCGTGGTGTCTTCGGCAGGCCAATAATAAAATCCATAGTGACGTGATCCCACTTCCACTCGGGAATAGCGAGGTTCTGCATCTCCCCGCCCGGTCGTTGATGCTCAGCTTTCATCTGCTGACAGGCCATGTATTGCGACACGAAGAGCGCCACATCTCTCTTCATCCCGTGCCACCAGAAGGTCGTACGGAGGTCCTTATACTTCTTGGTACTGCCTGGATGTAAGGTATATTTTACAAAATACGCCTCCGATATTATCTTCTTTCGTAGTTCTAAATCATCCGGAACACATAGTCGGCCATTCATTCTCAGCACGCCGGTCTTATCTTCCGCAAAGTCGGTCGCACTACCTGTCGAAATTCGCTCGCGTATTTTCTTCAGGTACGGATCATCCTTCTGAGTAGCCATGACCTTTTTCAGCAAACTCGGCTCTAACTGCAGCTGCGCCAACCGTATATCCCTGAATTGAACCCGGAGATCGATGCCCATTTCTTCTAGAACTTGTAGTAGTCTGCGGCTGATGGATAGCGAGGCAAGATATTTTCGATTCAGAGCGTCCGCCACAATATTTCCCTTGCCCGGAGTGTAGTCGATCGTCAAGTCATAGTCTTTGATCAGTTCGAGCCAGCGCCTCTGTCGCAAGTTCAATTCCTTTCTGAGTGAAAAGATACTTGAGGCTCTTATGGTCGGTATAGATCACGCACGCCACACCATATAGATAGTGACGCCACAATTTCAACACGAACACAATCGCCGCTCACTCCAAGTCGTGCGTAGGATAGTTCTTCTCGTACGGCTTTAACTGTCTGGAGGCGAAGGATATCACCTTGTTTTGCTGCATGAGCACACATCCCAAGCCCTGGCCTGAAGCATCGCTGAATATCTGAAAACCCTCTGGCCTATCCGGAAGTGCGAGTATAGGTACCGAAATTAGTCGCTGTTTTAGCTCCTGGAATGAAGCTTCACAGTCATCCGACCACTCATACACGACTCTCTTTTGAGTGAAGCAAGTCAGTGGCGATGCAATCTTTGCAAAATCTTTCACGAAGCGTCGATAGTATCCCGTCAAACCAAGAAAGCTTCGAATCTCACTTGCAAACGCAGGCCGCTTCCAATCAGCAACAGCTTCTACTTTCTTCGGGTCGACTGTAATGCCTTCGGACAAAATGATGTGACCAAGAAAGGATACGCTGTTTAGCCAAAATTCGCACTTACTCTGCTTCGCGTACAACTCATTTTCTCGAAGTGTCTGGAGCACGGCCCGTAGATGTTCTGCATGCTGCACCCTATCCTTCGAGTAGACGAGAATATTGTCAATAAAGACTACCACAAATTTATCAAGGAAGGGTCAAAATACCCGATTCATCAGATCCATGAAGGCGGCAGGGGCATTCGTCAGGCCGAATGGCATCACCAGGAACTCGTAATGGCTGTACCGAGTGCGAAAGGCTGACTTTTTCACGTCGTCTGACTTGATCTTGAGTTGATGATAGCTCGAGCGGAGATCAATCTTCAAAAATACCTAGGTGCCTTGTAGTTGATTGAATAAGTCATCTTTGTGGGGCAATGGGTACTTATTCCGGATGGTGGCCTTGTTCAGCTCTCGGTAATCGACGCACAGACGCATGGACCCATCCTTCTTCTTCACGAACAACACGGGCGCTCCCCACGGCGAAACACTAGGCCAAATAAACCCTTAATCGAGTAAATCTTGTAACTAGACCGTGAGTTCCTTCAGCTCGGCGGGAGCTATTCTGTACGGGGCCTTGGAACTCAGTCGAGTATCGAGAAATGTATCGATACTGAACTCGATTTCTCGATCGGAGGGCATGCTGGATAGCTCGTCCGGGAACACATCGAGGAATTCAGCCACAACGTCGGTCTGACCCACATTTGTACCATCCCGTCGCATGTCTCGGACGGACGCCAAATAGCCTTTGCACCCAGAATACAGCATCCTCCGAGCAGAAATTGCCGAAATCAGCATGCAGGTCGATGACGCCTCACCACACGAAAAGCAGAATTCAGACACTCCTGGAATGCGAAAGGTGACCGTCTTTCTAGCGCAGTCTATGGTTACGTTGCACGGCCCGAGCCAATCCATTCCAAGAATGATATTGAAGTCCTTCATGTCTAGGACTATCACGTCAAGACCGATCTTTTGACCGCCGATACAGATAATCCCGTGCTCTAATACCATTATGTCATGCCCCGATTCGGTAAAATCGATAGTCGTCCCCCGGGCGTGATGCCGTGCCAGCCTAAGTTGTGCTTGCACAAGGCGGTTCATAAGGTTATCCGAAACAACATCATATATAAGAGTACACAGAGAAATTGGACACATTCATTTAGAAAAGGAAACTTGTATTTTTATTGATAATAAGTAGGTTACAGACTCGATTACAAAAGAGACCTCACGGGCTTACAACCGACATCGATGAGATAGTCATTCCATACATTTATATCCCTTTTTACAAACATCAAACGACTCTCTAAGACCTGGGATCGGCGAGAGTTTGTGACTCATGATGCAGTTGGGTTAGAGTCTTCAAAATGTTGCAGAGCTAGCCTTCGCGCTAGCAAGGCTTCAAAAGAAAGGAGCGTCGCCTTCAGTTCCTTGGCACGCTATCCTGGTCCCGAGTACCCATTGAGAGCAGCACTTTACACTTTGTGTTGGTGCGTGGCAATTTAAATCCCGTGCTCTCATTTGTTGAAGAATTCAATTGAGCGTGCAAGCAATTATTTACTGAAGTTTCTAGCCATCCTACTCAATTCAAACTTATTGTTGAAGGCACAACCGTATAATGACGATAGATCTTACCCCCGGCAGAGCGTGCCGTCGTAGCACAAACTTACTATGTTCTTTCCTGTCATGTTGATAATAATGATACGTAATTGAGTACGTTCGTGAAGGTCACTGGCACGATAAGCTATACTGGACATATAGCTTGGTAGACAGAGATCCTTCAGCGCGGGTAGCGAGCCCCGTTGAAAGCCACTGCCTACCGTAGCATGCATCCGACATAGCTATCCGTGTCTTTTCCTAGGCCGGAACGGTCCCGTGGCCTCGGGATACCGTCTGAAGAAACAATCGCCCTTGTCGACAAGTTGTCCATGACCGTGCTAAGTTAATTTGTTATTTCAAGGCACGTATTATAGTATCGTTGCAACATTCATTTAATCGATTCATCCTTCCTTAGCACGGTTCTATATGATTTGATAATTACAAGCACGATAATATTTTATGACAAGCATCTGTATAGTTCATGTTCGTGGAACGTCGTGTGACCGTTCATCGGAATATCATTCATGTCGTTGCATTACATCTAGCATAGCACATTTCTAGTATTGATAATGTATTAGAGAAGAGGGTCGAGGGAAGAAGGGTCAGCCACTCACCTTAGTATTTACTTGAGGCGAGAAACTGGTTGGCCGCGCTAGACGTTGCCTACGCGATCACCTGAAATCGCACAAGCAACCGATTAGAACACTATGTTATTCAAGAAATTTCGATACGAATGCGAAGTTCGAAATGTAAGCCATGAAAACCATCGAAACATTCACGAAACCGTATTCAAAAAACAAAGCCAAAACCAACGCAAGCGGCATGAAAAGCAGAGCAACGAGAGGTCTCTCCCGACTCAGTCGCAGAGTCAATCCTTGAGGAGCAGTCCGCTGAATATGGGACTTGGTTCCGAAGAAGCCATTCCATAACGGGAAATAGATCTTAATTCAATCGTTTCCGTTCGATCGATTCGATCGATCCCGACCTATCGGTCCCGACCGAGTCGATAGCGACAGTGTTTCTTTTTCGCATATCCCGTGGACGAACAATGGGGCACGATATAGGGACGGGGTACTATACCATAACCAACTAAGAAGAAGTTTCGTCTTTGAAACTTAAGAACAGAACCTACCTCTATGAAAATAATGAAGAAAATTTTTCCTTCATCTCTGACTCGAGTTCCCATGTCGACTCTTCTGCCGCATAGTTCCTCTAGAGTACGTGAACGAGAGGGATCGCCCGATTTCGCAGCAGATTATCCTTGCGTTCTAAGATTTGAACTGGCTCTTCAACATAGGATAAGTCGGACTTTAGCTCCAGCTGGCCAAAGTCTACCACGTGGCTAGAGTCGTGCACGTACTTGCACAGCTGGGAGACGTGGAAGATATTGTGCACACCTTCAAGCGCCGATGGTAGGGCAATTTTATAGGCCACTGGGGCGATCCGCTCGAGTATTTCGAACGGCCCAACGAATCTCGGACTCAGCTTTCCCTTCGTACCGAACCGAGTAACTCTTCTTATGGGCGACACCTTCAGGAACACATGATCGCCCACCTGGAACTCAAGCGGTCTTCGATAGGTGTCGGCGTAGCTCTTTTGCTGACTCTGTACAATCTTCAGTCTTTCCCGAATTAGCTTGACCTTTTCCACATTCTGTTCCACCAGCTCCGGGCCGAGTATCTGTCGTTCCCCGACTTCATCCCAGCAAATGGGCGATCTGCACTTCCGGCCGTACAAAGCTTCATACGACGCCATTTGGATGCTGAATTGGTAGCTATTATTGTATTAAAATTCTGCCAGCGGTAGGTGGACGTCCCAGATTGATTTGAAGTCAATTGTGCAGAGCCGTAGCATGTCTTCGAGAATCTGATTAACGCGCTCTGTTTGGCCGTCGGTCTGAAGATGGTAAGCTGAGCTGAACTGCAACTTGGTACCCAGCGCCGACTGAAGGCTACTCCAGAATCGCGATATGAACCGTGAATCCCGATCAGAGACGATGGATGCTGGAACTCCGTGCAACCGTACTATCTTGTCAAGATAAATCTGCACCAGGCGATCAACGCTCCAAGTAACTTTGATGGCGATAAAGTGCGCTGACTTGGTTAAATGATCGACGATGACCCAGATGGCGTCGTTCTCCCGTGGTGTCTTCGGCAGGCCAACAATAAAATCCATAGTGACGTGATCCCACTTCCACTCGGGAATAGCGAGGTTCTACATCTTCCCGCCCGGTCGCTGATGCTCAGCTTTCACCTGCTGACAGGCCATGCATTACAACACGAAGAGAGCCACATATCTCTTCATTCCGTGCCACCAGAAGGTTGTGCGGAGGTCCTTATACATCTTGGTACTGCCTAGATGCAAGGTATATTTCGCACAATGCGCGTCCGACATTATCTTCTTTTGTAGTTCTGAATCATCCGGAACACATAGTCAGCCATTCATTCTCAGCACGCCGGTCTTATCTTCCACAAAGTCGGTCGAACTACCTGTCGAAATTCGCTTGCGTATTTTTTTCAGGTACGGATCATCCTTTTGAGCGGCCAAGATCTTTTCCAGCAAACTCGGCTCTAACTACAGTTGCGCCAACCGTATATCCCTGAATCGAACCCGAAGATCGATGCCCATTTCTTCAAGATCTTGTAGTAGTCTGAGGTTGATGGATAGCGAGGCAAGATATTTTTGACTCAGAGCGTCCGCCACAATATTTTCCTTGCCCGGAGTGTAGTCGCTCGTCAATTCATAGTCTTTGATCAGTTCGAGCCAGCGTCTCTGTCGCAAGTTTAATTCCTTCTGAGTGAAGAGATACTTGAGGCCCTTGTGGTCGGTATAGATCGCGCACGCCACACCATATAGATAGTGACGTCACAATTTTAATGCGAACACAATTGTCGCTAACTCCAAGTCGTGCGTAGGATAGTTCTTCTCGTGCGGCTTTAACTGTCTGGAGGCGAAGGATATCACCTTGTTTCGCTGCATGAGCACACATCCCAAACCCTGGCCTGAAGTATCGCTGAATATCTGAAAACCCTCTGGCCCATCCGGAAGTGCGAGTATAGGTGCCAAAATTAGTCGTTGTTTTAGCTCCTGGAATGAAGCTTCACAGTCATCCGACCACTCTTACACGACTCCCTTTTGAGTGAGGCGAGTTAGTGGCGATGCAATCTTCGCAAAATCCTTCATGAAGCGTCGATAGTATCCTGCCAAACCAAGAAAGCTTCGAATCTCACTAGCAGACGCAGGCCGCTTCCAATCAGCAACAGCTTCCACTTTCTTCGGGTCGACTGCAATGCCTTCGGGCGAAATGATGTGACCAAGAAAGGATACGCTGCTTAGCCAAAATTCGTACTTACTCTGCTTTGCATACAACTCATTTTTTTGAAGTGTCTGGCACGGCCCGTAGATGTTCTGCATGCTGCGCCCTGTCCTTCGAGTAGACGAGAATATCGTCAATAAAGACTACCACAAATTTATCAAGGAAGGGTCGAAATACCCGATTCATTTGATCCATGAAGACGGCAGGGGCGTTCGTCAGGCCGAATGGCATCACCAGGACCGAGTGCGAAAGGGTGACTTTTGCACGTTGTCTGACTTGATCTTGAGTTGATGATAGCCCGAGCGAAGATCAATCTTCGAAAATACTGAGGCGCCTTGCAGTTGATCGAATAAGTCGTCTATACGGGGCAATGGGTACTTGTTTCGGATGGTGGCCTTGTTCAGCTCTCGGTAATCGACGCACAGACGCATGGACCCATCCTTTTTCTTTACGAACAACACGAGCGCTCCCCACGGTGAAATACTAGGCCGAATAAACCCTTTATCGAGTAACTCTTGTAACCGGACCTTGAGTTTCTTCAGCTCGGCGGGAGCCATTCTTTACAGGGCCTTGGAAATCGGTCGAGTATCGGGAAATGTATCGATGCTGAAATCGATTTCTCGATCGGAGGGCATGTCGGGTAGCTCGTCCGGGAACACATCGGGGAATTCTACCACAACGTCGGTCCCCCGTTTGCACCATCCTGTCGTATGTCTCGGACGGACGCCAAATAGCCTTCGTACCCAGAATGTAGCATCCTCCGAGCAAAAATCGCCGAAATCAGCATGCAGGTCGAAGACGCCTCACCACACGAAAAGCAGAATTCAGGCACTCCTGGAATACGGAAGGTGATCGTCTTTCTAGCACAGTCTATGGTTGCGTTGCACGGCCCGAGCCAATCCATTCCCAGAATGATATCGAAGTCCTTCATGTCTAGGACTATCACGTCAAGACCGATCTTTGACCGTCGATACAGATAATTCCGTCGTCACAGGCTAAATTAGTGAGTATCGGTGTGCCCGAAGGTGTGCTTACGCTAAGGTCGAGATCTAACGATATTATCGGAAATTTGTGCTCGGCGGCAAAGTCCGTCGATATAAAACTATGCGAAGCACTTGAATCAAATAGTACACGAGCAGGCACATTATTGAAACTAAGTATACCTGTCACGACCGTATCTGATGCAAGCACTTCATCTCGAGTCATGGCGTAGACGCGGCCCTGGGCATTGGGGCGACGGTCTTGGCCATTTTACGGTGCGGGTTGAGGAGCTCGAGGCGCCGGAACTTGATTCCCCGGACGGTGCTGTAAATGTTGAGGTGCGTCTAAGTTGTTTCTTCTACGCTTCGGGCAATCTCCATCAAAGTGACCCCTTTTTTCGTAAATGAAACATCCGCCATTTTGAACTTCACAGTCGACGGCGAGATGTCCATTCCGGTTGTATTTTGTGCAGTGAGGTCCCTGGTTCCACACCTTTGTCTGCCCTGGTGCCCGTTGTTCGGACGCTTGGTCACGTTGTTTTCTCCCGCGTGGCTTGGGCGTTTGTGATTGTAGGTATGCACAGCGCCGGCAGTACCTGGAGGATATTGGCATTCAAGGCGGAGGGCATGGTTGAGAGACTCCCCCATCATTTTGTATTGTGGAACGGACACATGGGCGTAAATGGATGGTCGTAGACCCACTTCGAACCATCGAGCATGACTCACCAGGGAGGGCAGGAATTCTCCAGCAAACTTGGCTAACTTGTTGCACTCCAACGCATACTGCCGCACCGTCATATTCCCTTGCCTTAGCTTCATGAATTCATTTTTCTTCTCTTGTCAAACGGCTTCGGGGAGGTACTCGATCTCGAACGCCTCATGGAAGGTGGCCCAAGAAATTGCCGCTGTCTCGTCGTCGCGTCTGATCGCTCGCTTTTGCACGGCCCACCAGTCGTGCGCGTTTGACCGGAGTAGAAGTTAAGCGCATGCGACTTTCTTGGACTCTTCGATGCCCAGAAGCTCGAACTTGTCTTCCAGTTCCTCCAACCAGTCGTTGCACGGCCCGGTGTAGTGTCACGTCCCTACATCGTGTCCCGTTGTTCGTCCACGGGGTGCACGAGAAAGGAACACTGTCGCTATCGACTCGGTCGGGACCGATAGGTCGGGATCGATCGAATCGATCGAACGGGAACGGTTGAATTAAGATCCATTCCCCGTTATGGAGTGGCTTCTTCGGAACCAAGTCTCATATTCAGCGGGCTGCGCCTCAAGGATTGACTCTGCGGCTGAGTCGGGAAAGACCTCCCGTTGCTCTGCTTTTCACGTCGCGTGCGTTGGTTTTGGCTTTGTTTTCTGAATGCGGTTTCGTGAATGTTTCGATGGTTTTCATGGCTTACGTTTCGAACTTCGCATTCGTATCAAAATTTCTTGAATAACACAGTGTTCTAATCGGTTGCTTGTGCGATTTCAGGTGATCGCGTAGGCAACGTCTAGCGCGGCCAACCAGTTTCTCGCCTCAAGTAAATACTAAGGTGAGTGGCTGACCCTTCTTCCCTCGACCCTCTTCTCTAATACATTATCAATACTAGAAATGTGCTATGCTAGATGTAATGCAACGACATGAATGATATTCCGATGAACGGTCATACGACGTTCCATGAACACGAACTATACAGATGCTTGTCATAAAATATTATCGTGCTTGTAATTATCAAATCATATAGAACCGTGCTAAGGAAGGATGAATCGATTAAATGAATGTCGCAACGATACTATAAGACGTGCCTTGAAATAACAAATTAACTTAGCACGGTCATGGACAACTTGTCGACAAGGGCGATTGTTTCTTCGGACGGTATCCCGAGGCCACGGGACCGTTCCGGCCTAGGAAAAGACACGTATAGCTATGTCGGATGCATGCCACGGTAGGCAGTGGCTTTCAACGGGGCTCGCTACCCACGCTGAAGGATCTCTGTGTACCAAGCTATATGTCCAGGATGGCTTGTCGTGCCAGTGACCTTAACGAACGCACTCAATTACGTATCATTATTATCAACATGACAGGGAAGAACATGGTAAGTTTGTGCTACGACGGCATGCTCTGCCGGGGGTAAGATCTATCGTCATTATACGGTTGTGCCTTCAACAATAAGTTTGAATTGAGTAGGATGGCTAGAAACTTCAGTAAATAATTGCTTGCACGCTCAATTGAATTCTTCAACAAATGAGAGCATGGGATTTAAATTGCCACGCACCAACACAAGTGCTGACCCTCGCTCTCAACGGGTACTCGGGACCAGGATAGCGTGCCAAGGAACTGAAGGCGACGCTCCTTTCTTTTGAAGCCTTGCTAGCGCGAAGGCTAGCTCTGCAACATTTTGAAGACTCTAACCCAACTGCATCATGAGTCACAAACTCTCGCCGATCCCAGGTCTTAGAGAGTCGTTTGATGTTTGTAAAAAGGGATGTAAATGTATGGAATGACTATCTCATCGATGTCGGTTGTAAGCCCGCGAGGCCTCTTTTGTAATCGAGTCTGTAACCTACTTATTATCATTGAAAATGCAAGTTTTCTTTTATAAATGAATGTGTTCAATTTCTCTGCGTACTCTTATATATTTTGTTGTTTCGAATAACCTTATGAACCGCCTTGTGCAAGCGCAACTTAGGCTGGCACGGCATCACGTCCGGGGGACGACTATCGATTTTACCGAATCGGGGCGTGACACTGTCAAAAAGGGTAAAGTGCAAAAAAACCTTCGTTAGATTCCCGCATTTTGCATAAAAAGATTCCATGCTCTTAAAATTCCTAAAAGTATGAAATCTGCTCATTATGTCCCATTTTCGTTAACTGTTGTTAAGTGAGGTATATAATTACTATTTTACCCCTCCTCCACTCTTTCCTCCCCTCTTTCTCTCTCTCTGGTGGGGTGGGGAGGAGGAGGAGAGGGGCGGGGAGGAGGAGGAGGGGGGCTGGCCGGATTGAGGAGGGGGCAAGGAGGAGGAGGCGGGGGGCTGGTCGGAGTGGGGGGAGGAAGAGGAGGAAGGGGGCTGGCCGGAGTGAGGAGGGGGGCTAGCCGGAGTGAGGGGTTGGTTGAGGGTGGGGGCGGGGAGGAGGAGGTTAGGTAGGAGGGGGGGTTAGTTTAGATATTTTTATTTTTATTTTTGTTAAATGTCATTAACGGTCAAAGCTAACGGTCAATAGATGATAGGGGACTGACCGATCAAGTAGTATATTGCGGGGGTCTTTATTTGCTAAATTTGACTAAAATGTCTTTCTAC
The DNA here is from genome assembly GCA_029216955.1 of Iris pallida. Classification (NCBI taxonomy): domain Eukaryota; kingdom Viridiplantae; phylum Streptophyta; class Magnoliopsida; order Asparagales; family Iridaceae; genus Iris; species Iris pallida. Next base: position 8,777,139 of record JANAVB010010600.1, read on the forward strand.
GCAAAAGGTGCAAATCTAACGAGGGATTTTTTGCACTTTACCCCTGTCAAAAAAATTGACATTTCTACTGTTCTACCTATTGGAATGACTGTAAAAAAAAATTGACAGTCATAAATTTTTTAGACATCTTCGAATAAATTTATTGTTTCGGTGGTAAACTTGTAAGTGAAACAAATAAAACTTGAGTTGTCCTAAGTAAAATGTGTAGCGACTTTATCAATTGCCTAGTAAATTGTTATAAAGAAAACACATTATTATTATTAGGTGGGCAACACAAACACAACTCTCTTTCTCATGTTTCCTCTTTTCCTTCTTCATTTTTTCTCTTCCTCTAACTATTTTGTTCTTGCATTCCATCTTACTCTTGCAACTCTAATCTAAATACAGCACTTAGATATTATTTTTTGGACAACAATTAGATTTCAAATCATGTATATTATAGATTTATTCATCTCAGACCCCATATAGGAGTTTGGAAGCTTCACAAAAATGGACAGTAACGTTGGAGAGATGACAAAGGAGTGCCAAAATTGAACTCTTTGTGGATTATCAGGATTGTGGCAATCCTGACTACATTAAGAACTACCAAAATTATGGCAGTCCTAAGACAAAACAATTATGTCTCAAGACTACCAAAATTTTGGCCTCGTCTAAGGACTACCAAAATTTTAGCTTTCCATAGGAGTCTAGGACTACCATAATTTTGGCAGTCCTATGCATTTTAGGACCGCGGCAATGACAACGCTAGGAATGTGAATTAACAGTCTTAAGTCAAACATGTCTTCAAAACTGCCTAAATGTTGGCAGTCCTATGAATATCCATAGCTGCCAAAATTTTGAGAGTACTTTGTCGTCCCAAACTTGTCTCAATTTTGAAACTTCCAAACTCTATTAATAGAATTCAAAATTTTAGTTCCAAATAGAGTTATCTACTATGAAACTATATAATAATAATAATAATAATAATATTAATATTATTATTATTATTATTTATTTTCGAGAAGAAGTCAAAACATTTTTTATATACTTAAAGCTTTGTTGTTTTCTAGAAGAAACAAAAATAATGTTTTTCTTTTTTTTGGCAAAAAAAAAAACCTATTTTTAAGAGATATATTCCCATGTTGGTGGGCAAATTGTTTATCTGGTATTCGAAAATTTCAAAAATAAAATTTTATAACATGAGCCAAACAGAGAAATATATTTTTACCCTAAATTTGTCCCAAAAAAATCCGCCTACCAAACGCCCCTAAATGCCATGACCACATATGGTCCTTAAATTTTGTTTCTACCGCTTACCATCTGTTTTCTTTTCATGGTAAAGGCATCTCAAAATAAATTTAATTTTTAACGTAGGGGAAGGGAATCATGTTGATCAGGAAGAGGCACAATTTCTCGGTATCTTCACAAATTTGTTACATTTATTTTGTTACTATGCATGTCTTAGTTTACTGAGCTTGAAACTAAACTATAACATATATCCTATTCTTTATCACAGTAGTATAATGCAATGCACAAGCGTTAGTTTATTATTATTTTGATATTATAGTTAATGATATTTAAGGAAACAAAGCTGTTGATATTTAAGGAAACAAAGCTGAGTATAAATGGACATTTTTAGACAAAATGAAGAATGAAGAGTTTGTTATTGCATCTCTATGTTCACCAAACAATCATAAGTTCTTGATTATGTTTGAATCTTAGCCTCCAACATAGTCGAATTGTCTAGCTTGATATCATTGCCCAAAGTATCAAAGGTGTTGCTGCAAAGCTCCAAGAGCTCTTCTTATCTGGAAACCATCCGAAGGATAACAAACTATTGCATGATTATAAGATCCATCATAAACGTGCGTGTAATGAAAATTAACGTCGAGATGCCTATTGGAGAGAACCATTTCTCTCAATGTCAAAGAAGGTGACACCATCCAGAGAATTGAAGCTATAAGCTATGATTCAGGATATGCAATATCTCTCTCCAAAATGACAGAACAATCATTCTAGCTAGGTGGAAGAGCACCTCAAGATACCCATTCTTTCATCTAGCGACATCGCAAGTTGTTAGATTGTTAGATTATATTTGTAATGTAAATATAGTCCATAAGTCCAAATGTAGACACTATATATCGTAACAAATTCTAGCAATGAGAACAAGGCATTATTATTTCCTACATGGTATCAGAGCCACCCGAAAAACCCTAGCCGCCATCTCCCGAAAAACACCATGACCGATCTGGCGCCGAACGCGGCCGACGCTCGCTCCCGCGCCTGACCCCCCCAGCGCGCGCCCTCCCGCGCCGACGCGACGCCGACCGCACAACCTCCCGCGCCCTCCAGCGCGCCGAAAGCGCCCCCTCTCGCGCCGACCGCGCTCCCTCTCGCGCCGATTCGTCGGAGTTATACAAAATTTTTGTACACCCGACGCCCGCGATGGAAGATGATGCTGCGTCCAGCTACTCCGTCGTGACTGGCGGTGGCGGTGCATACAATCCAAATTATCCTAATCTGAATGATCCATATTTTCTGAGTTCTGCTGATCAACCAGAAAATATCATTACTCCTATTGTTTTCCGTGGATCGAACTATGCTGAGTGGTCTCGGTCGATACGTCTCTCCCTGATCTCTAGACGAAAGATCACTTTTCTGGAAGGTACTGAAGTCAAACCTATTAATGATGCTAGCAAATTGTTTGATTGGAGATGCGTGCAAGCACTATTGGTTCAATGGATTCTTAATACCATTGATTCGTCTCTGAAGAAATCTTTGCCGTACTTTGAGGAGGTTTATCCATTATGGAACTTGTTGGAGAAAAGATTTGTTGTTAGCAATGGTACTCGGAAGTAGGGGATACAGTGTTACCAGATGTGCCCGACGAGATAGTATTGGAAAGAGGAATGAGAAAGAAATCACAGCCAGTGCGATTACAGGATTTTTGTAACGAATGTTGTTCGAAGTAAAAGTCCCCCTTCACCACAGTTCATCTGTTCCCGTCACTTCCTCAGGTACTTCGTATCCTCTAACACAATTTCTAAGTTATAAAATATTTACTGCTGGACACAGAGATTTTCTTGCAGCTATAACTGTAAGTGTTGAGCCTACTTCATATCACCAGGCCTTGCGAGATTCAGGCTGGCGCGAGGCTATGCAAACTGAAATACAGGCTCTGGAAGATAATGGGACTTGGAGTATTGTTGATTTGCCTCCTAGGAAGAAAGCATTGGGAAGTAGATGGGTGTACAAGATAAACTACAACTCCGACAGCAGTGTTGAGCGCTTAAAGGCACGACTGGTTGTGTTTGGTAATCATAAGGTCGAGGGGATCGACTATTCAGAGATATTTATCCCGGTAGCTAAGATGCCTACAGTTCGGACGTTTTTGGCTGTTGCAGCTGTGAGAGGCTGGACTTTACACCAGATGGATGTGCACAATACTTTTCTTCATGGCGATCTGACAGAAGAAGTGTATATGAAGTTGCCGCCAGGTTTTTCGCATAGTGAACCTAACAAAGTGTGTCGCCTGCGTAAGTCTCTATATGGATTGAAACAGGCATCACGTTATTGGTTTGCTAAGCTTACTACTTTTCTGATATCCTATGGATTTATTCAATCTCATTCTGATTATTCCATTTTCTCTCTTTTTAAAGGGAAGGTAGAGTTGCATGTTTTGATCTATGTGGATGATATGATTGTGTCTGGTAATGACTCAGGTGATTTAGATGCTTTCAAAAAGTACCTTTGTTCTTGCTTTCACATGAAGGACCTTGGTGTATTGAAGTACTTTCTTGGCATAGAGGTGGCTCGGAGTGCAGAAAGCATTTCCTTGTGTCAAAGAAAGTATGCTTTGGATATCATTTCAGAATGCGGCTTGATGGGGTCTCGACCTGCTGGCTTTTCCATGGAGCCCAATCACAAGCTGGCAGAATCGACTAGTCCACAGATGGCGGATGCAGAGCCTTATCGGAGGCTAGTTGGGAGGTTGATTTATCTATCATTTACTCGTCCTGACTTAGCCTATGATGTGCATATCTTGTCTCAATTCTTACAGGAGCCTCGACAAGATCATTGGCATGCTGCTTTGAGAGTTGTCAGATATCTCAAACATGCATCGGGACAGGGTATTCTTTTGAAAGCTGATTGTGATCTCCGTCTTTCTGGTTGGTGTGATTCCGACTGGACCAGTTGTCCCTTGACTCGCCGCTCTGTTACAGGCTGGTTGGTGTTTCTGGGGGGGTCTCCTATTTCTTGGAAGACCAAGAAACAACCAATTATTTTTCGATCTTTCGCTGAAGCTGAATACCGATCTCTCGCTGCGCTTGTTTGTGAGTTGAAATGGTTGAAGGAGTTATTGGTGTGTTTGGACGTTCGCCAGGAGTCTGCTATGTCGGTGTATTGTGATAGTCAGTCAGCCCTGCACCTGGCTCAGAACCCGGTATTTCATGAGCGCAGTAAGCATATTGAGGTGGATTTGTATTTTGTTCGCGATGCTATTAGAGATGACACCGTAATAGCCTCGCATGTTCCTACTTCTACTCAACTGGCTGACATCTTCACTAAGTCCCTTGGAAAGCATGTGTTTGATTCTTTCCTTCCCAAGTTGGACATTTGTGACTTGTATGCTCCAACTTGAGGGGGGGGGGGGGGGGGGGGGGGGGGGGTGTTAGATTGTTAGATTATATTTGTAATGTAAATATGGCCCATAAGTCCAAATGTAGACATTATATATATTGCAACAAACTCTAGCAATGTGAACAAGGTATTATTATTTCCTACACAAGTCCACACATCATATGTTAATGCAGGAAAGTGTTGGAATCGAGATCCTAGTTAGCTTTTGATATGGTGAAGTTCAAATATTTGTCGTTAGAAAATGGCATACTACAAGGGATGTGAAAACCTTGATGAAAGAGTATATGACACATACCACGCAAGAAAAGCACAAGTTAATTTATGATGGAAAGTAGCTTAATGATAGGATTACTCTCGCAAAATGTAACTTTAGTTGTAGACTTGTATTATGCATATACATAAGATGCATAGTTGATGAGTGTTTGTAATTTTGACTATATATCAAAATGTTAGGGCTAGTTATTGATAACCTTAGATGGCTTTCCTTATATAAGTTACGGTTTAGATATACCATTTGTCAGTATTCCAGACAATATTACAAGTACAGTTGAAAACTGAGATTCAAGGTAATGTAACTGGTCCGAGCTCTCTAGCCTAGTGGTATTAGAGCGGACACCCGGAGGGGTCGGCAAGGTTCGAGTCCCCCAATTGTGTGTGTGAGTGTGATTTCAAAAAAAAAGGTAATGTAACTGGTATAGTTGAAATATCTTAGATAATTTCATATTTGTCTATAATCTGTTGCACTTGAAAACTCCTACAATATTAATTTGGGGGCAAATATGAAAATTGTATCATCCTAAAAATAGTATAGTGTTTGTTTTCTGATACTAATTGTAGTTGTGGGTGGTGTTTGTTTTCTGATATTAATGAGATGTTATGTGATGTTGTATTATATTATTCAACGTCGTCAAAATATTGGCAGTTTTGTACATATTTAGGATTACCAAAATTTTGAGTCCACATAAATTCAAGACTATCAAGATTTTGGTTATCCTAAAATAGCAAGGATTGCAAAAAATTTAGCAAATCCTAAATATGTATAGAACAACAAAAAATGTGTCCCCTAGTACCTTCTGTAGTGCCATTAACATTTACCTTTACATCTTTCACTTCATAATTTATTACATGGCTCAATGGCTGCCATCTCGTAGGGGAATGGGAAGACCGCAAGAGGTGTCGGGTGCCAAGACTAAAGTCATAGAGGTAGATCGTTTCCGCCTATAAATGTTGCACCTCAGGTCTGCTCCTATGCTAAGCCTGTTTCATGGGCTGAGATTTGCTCCCCTTCATGGCCGAAGCTCTATTTTGTGGAGCTTGAAATCATGGACGACGTTCGCATTGCAGTTATTGTTGTTGTGAAAAATAGAGACAAATTTACTGCGATGAGCTCGGAAATTCCAACTGTATTTTCAGCCAAGTTTTAGTCTAACTTGAACGCGGCAATACTCTGAGCCACGGAAATATGTCCACCGGACTCGTGTACGTTACCTTGCCTCGAGCGAGCGTTCGTGCGGATGCGACCGGTCCGCGAGTGTGCCTCGACTCGGCCACGGGATCGGAGAAGTTACCTCGCCTTGTGCGTGCGGTCGAGCGGGACGTGCGACCGGTCCGTGGACGTCCCTTATCTCGTGCACGATAGAGAGGATGCCAGTGTTGACATAGGTACAATGACAATGATGAAATATCGTGAGGACGTGCGACCGTCCCAACCACGATTCCACAACTCATCAGAGGTCCGATGAACGTGACATACTCTGAGCCTGCATGCACGGGGGAGAAAAAAAGAAAAGAAAGAATATAGCTGATCGCAGCACATTACTGCAGAATTTTGTGTTCGTAGAGCAAACTTTGAATCGATCTCCTCATTTCCTAACTTTACTTGAAACTTTAGAGCAAAGTAGGCGCATCGATGGCTCATAAATTAATTCCAGATTTAGTGTTTTGTGGGTACGTTAATTAATTCATTTGATCTTTCAAATCTGATGCCAAAGTTGGCAGAAATAAATAAAATTCTGAACTTTGTTTTCATGGCAGCGACTTTTTATATATATATATATGAAACGTGTGAATAGGAAAAGCTGGAGGGATATTTATAGGAACGATAATTTGCCTAAAAAGAACTCGGAAATCGGAAACCTAATCCTAATCTTTTAAATATAAACTCAGGATAGATTTACCTAAATCCTTTAAATATATTAATCCAAATCCTACTCCGCTTCAAACCTACATATTCTCTCTCTCTATATATATATATATAAGTAAGGGGCAGGCATTGTCTGATCGTGGATTAAGAAGCCAGGAAGACACATATATAGTTTGTTAGAGAGAGGGAGAGAGAGATGCAACTTTCTTCAACAGACATGCCTGCAGCAAAACGACCACGGTCATGTGCCGGTGGTGGTGATCGGTGGTGGTCGACTCTCTTGCATGAGCTCTTAGTTCCGATACTGCAACGCCTTCCATCCGTCCGTGACCGCATCCGTTTCGGTTGCGTGTGTACTTGGTGGCGGTCGGTACTAATGGAGGCTCGGCATCTCCTGCCTCCTACCGCTCCTCTGCTAATGATAGAAGATGACCACTGGCATCCCGCCCGGCACGTGCATGGCATCCCCGTCAACTGGGTTCATCGGATCCTTCTACCGGACTCGCAATACATGTCAGATCAGACCCAACAAGAAAAGCGTCGATGTTACGATCGACCGAAGAGGGTGATATGCGGGTCATCTATGGGGTGGTTGTTAGTTAAAGACTTCCGGGATGTTTACTTGTGGAATCCTATAACGAAGGAGGAGTTCCCACTCCCTCCGCCTCCTTGTAATTTCTCGTGTGGATACAAGTGTTGTGTGGAAAAGGTTGTCTTGTCCTCGAATCCTTCTTTGTCCTCCCAACCGCTGCAAGACCAAGGCTGCACGGTCATGGTCTGGCGTAACTGCTCCCGAACATTTAGCTTCTGCAGGATCAGAGATGATGACAGTTGGACCACCTTCGTAGAAGCCACTTATTTCGATGACATAATTTGTTACCGAGGGCAATTCTACGCTGCAATATTGGGATCAAGGGTTGTGATGGTAGATGTTAATGGCCCAAGTTCAAAGATGGCAGTAGTTGCCGAGGATTGTTATTGGATCGACGACCGCGTTGACGAAGTCAACGTTGAATACGATTATCGGGATTATCTGGTGGAGTCATCCGGGGAGCTGTTGATGGTTACAAGGGTCACCAAAGAGATCAGGGACGCTCCCGAGCTTGAGGATACTAAGTGGACTACAAAGTTTGTGGTTCACAAACTCGATTTTGATACAAAGACATGGAGCAAGGTGGTAAGATTGGGTGATCAAGCATTGTTTCTAGGATCCAACTCCTCCGTGTCTGTCGCTGCTGCTGCCGATACCGATGGATACAAAAGGAATTGTATCTATTTCTTGGATGTCGACCCTTATCCTCGGTGTTGCTTGGGAAGGAGTGATATGGGGGTGTTCGACTTGGAGGATGGAAGGGTAACTCCGTTCGGGATCGATATGGATCTTCACTACAGTCCACAGTTTTGGATCGATCTTGCTCCACGGTAGCTAGGTAGTCAAGCAAGTGAAATTAGGGTCACTTATTAGTCCTGTCATTTTTGTTTTAAGTCACAAATAGAGTACTTTTGCAACTTGCATATATAACCTCTGTAGGTGCTACTACTAACCTTGAAATCTTCTGGTTGTGTCATGTACACCGACATGCATCTTCTTCTAGATTTCTTTTGCATTAGTTATGCTCCAAAGTTCAGTTTTCAACAGTTATTTGTATCTTTACTCTGTGTTGCAAAGATCTCTATCATAAGATACTAAGTTCAAGATATTGGTCATTATTAAAGAGAAAAAAATGACAAGTAACTTACAAGGTTTGTCCTCTTGTACTGATCAATGGGCAATAACATATAAAGAAGCAATCTAATTACCTATTAATTAATCTAATTACCTATTGATTAATGTTAACTATAAGTTAAATAAAATCCAACACAAAGATGTTGCAAGGTTCACAGTATCCGTATCGGAATCGGTATCAGACTATTTCTATGAGTTGGTATCGGTGATATCGGTAGTATCGGCAGTTTCGGATCGGAGTATCAGAGTTTTTGGCGTCGGAAAACAAATAATTAATAATAAATTATTTACATTTAAAAACATATATTTTATACATTTAGACAAATTTTTAAGTATTTCTAGTGATAATTTTTTAATAGTTTTGAAATTAAATAAAATAGTAGTCAACCTTACCGATTGGTTTACATATAGTAGATTAATTTTCTTCTTATACATGCTTTTACAACCTTATTATGCTTTAAACACTTGCTGATTTGCCTTTTTCGTTTAATTTTGTTTGTCGAGTTGACTGAAAAAGAGACCCCACCACTTCTTCCCTTCCTCCCCCTCTCACTTCCTGCTACGTGGGCTCCATCTGACCCCACCACTAGCATTTGGTTTTAGGCCTCGCAAAGCTCATATCTCAATTGTTAGGCTTATGGGTGCTATCACTTCTTGTAAACTAGTTCCAACTTCAGCTCAACTCAAGCTGAATTTCCTTTATATAACATTTCTTATTTTAAGAACTTCCACATGGTATTACCATTATTAATGATTGATTAAGTATCTGTAATTTATAATTTAAACTATGTATTAAGTGAATGCTGTATTAAAAAATACATCCAATTTTTATCCCTTTTTTTTCTTGGTTCTCAATTCTATACAAAGATCGCATGAATGTTTGCACCAGAGATGTTTCACACCAGATATAACCAAAAAAAATTATTAAAAAAAAAAAACCTCTATCACCACATTATGCTACATATTTAACTCCAATACATACTGTTCATTGATGTTTAACAACCAAGCAAGTAGACAAATAATTCATAGGTTTGGATTCAGTGCATATATTATAACAAAACTAATTTACAATAATAAAAGAAAGAAAAAAAAAAAGAAAGAAAGAAATGCATTTAAAAACACCATTGACATTTAAAAAACAATGTAGACATCTGATTATGTTCACAAAAAAAAGTTCATATTACTCCGACACAACCATCATAAGTTTTCTTTCTCCTCTCTTCTTTCTTCTTCTTTCCATATATATATATATATATATATATATATATATATATATATATATATATATATATATATATATATATATATATATAGCTTGCTATCTTTCTAAATAGCAATTATTATTTCGTCAATAGCACGTTGAAGATCAAAGACAAACAATGGCTTCTCATCCCATCAATGCAGATACAAGTTGTAGAGTAAGGGTCGCCAGCCTGCCCACATCACCACCCTCCTTAGCCACCGGATTGGCCGCGCCGACGTCTCGGAAGCGATGGTCGCAGAAGGAAGGCTCGTCCTTCACGGCGTCGAGCATCTTCACCGCGTCCTTGTAGCTCACGTTCTCCATCGCCATGGCGGCGCTCCCCAGGTTCGAGACCGCCCACACGTAGATCTGCGAGCACCCATCCAGCGCCGTCTTGACCTTCCCCGCGGCCGCGCCTTCGGCCAGCCTGTTAATCTTGGCGAGGACGCTCGTCGCGTTGGCCAGCGACAGCGTGAGCGCTATCTTCGCGAGCCCCTGGGCGTCCGCGAAGTTGCTCCCGGGGTGGGCCTGCAGCGAGATGACGCAGAAGCCGTAGTCGATTCGGTACTTGCTGGCCGCCGCGGCCTTGCACGTCTCCTGCAGGAGGTACAGATCGCCGTTGGCTGCGGTGCAGAAGAGGAGAAGGACGGCCGAGAGGAGGACGGAGAAGTGGCAATGAGAGGAAGCCATTAGAGTTGGGAGAGGGAATGGAGAGAAGTTTGTGTCAATTTATAAATTTAGATTTTCTAACAAAAATTTTAAGGTAAAGCTATTTTGTTAGCAGACGGGCTGTCATGGTGTCATGCCATTGGTCTCTTCTATTTGTGTGGATTCTATGTCGGTTAATTTGTTAATAGAAGGGGGTGCCATGTGGCAGCAGAGTGGCTCGCGTGCGGACAATTAGTGCTGAATATTATGTGTATTTCGTTGTAAATTCCTTCTTGTAGTAATGATATTAGAATTTGAATCAACATGCTATAGTGGAAAGAACTATTAGAGGAATATTATACGCATATCAACATGCTATAGTAGTTTTTAAGAAGTATTTCTGTAATATTATTGCATATCTTAGATATGCATATAATATTCCACAAATATCCTCCTTTTTTTTTATAATAGGAAAGCCACTATAGCATGTGGATTTAAGTTCGATTACCATTACTACAAAATAAGGAATTTATAGAAGTATCTTGATTATAAGATTTATGTAATATGAAGAATAGGGGTGAGCATTGGAACGATTCGGTTCAAATCGAACCGATTTAGAAAAAATCGAACCGAATTAGAAAAAATCAAACATAATATAACATACTTCAAAATCGACGAAAACAAACCGACCTTTCATACATGCAACCAAATCAAACCGTATAAATTTTGGTCCGATTCGGTTATTTCGACTTATTGAAGTTTTCTTAATGGGTTGAACTTTTGTTAAAATCAACCTAAAAAATAAGTATAGCATTGAAAAACGACTATTTTTTTCCTAATTTAGCAAAACAATATATATATATATATATATATATATATATATATATATATATATATATATTGCTTGATTGTGCAAGTGTTCTTGCACAAAATTATTTTGGAGTCGAGTCTAAATTGTCTTCAGATTAATATTACAATTATATAGTAAAAACTACATAAATATTAAATCGCAGTAAGAACAACCCCATAGGATTGACCATATTCAGCCTGATCGTAAAGTAGGGTTGAACTAGTCCTCATTTGGTGGTGGGTAGTGGAACCCTAGAGCATTAAGAATTTCTTGTTCTGCTGCTAACGAGCAATTCTTTGAGTTAATAAAGTGGCTTTGAGTTAATAAAGTGGCTTTATTTCATTCAAAATGAAATTGAGAATCATAGGCTGAGGACTTGATTTGTAACTGCCATTTGATTATCCACCGATGTAGGATTGAATGAAGAAGTCTCGAGTTGACCATCGACCGACTCCTCCTGTCTAGCCGAGTACAAAAGGAATGAAAAGGGATGCTCGTGCAATATACAAGAAGAGACTGAACTGACTTACGGACCCGATTGACCACACTATTGTACTGACTTACGAGCTGGGTGAGCTCGGAGCTTAGGCAATGGATAAGGAGTATGGTACTGAGACCACAAAATGAACAGGCGACCGTGCCGGGAGGACTGAGAACACAAGTGGAAAGCCCACCACAACACCCCTGTTGTCATCGGTAAGTAGGTTCCCCTTTTTTTTACACCTGGACTTGAATGTCTCCAACCATTTGTTTCGTTGTGCTAAGGACAAACCTACAAACTGCTTAATTACCATCACGATGATTATCAATAAGATAATCATAAACAACATTGAGGACATCGTTTTCATAATAGTCCACTAGATTCATACTTTACTACCCAACTTTTCAACATGAATATATAATACCTCACAAAACGTACTCAAAACTGCATTATGTAAACAGATATATGATTGCTAAATATAAACTATATAATATAAATTGTTGCATGTAACAACAAAATATAAAGTGCATAGTATAAAGATCATGGTAATGTGTTTTTGGGCATAGATTATGACTTTAAGGAAGTAGGCCAACAATATAAAACTGTAAAATATAAAGTGCAGAATATATACTTCAAAAAGCTAATAACACAGAGAGAACTGCATAATATCAACATATAATATTACTATAAACATACTAAAGCTAGAAAAAATATAAATTCGGAAAGATGCAAACAAAGTTTATTGGGTGAATAAAGTGTTAAAAGAAGTCAACAAACATACAAAACAAAATATATACTACACCAAACACTACCAGAATAAGTCGTTTTAGCGACGCATAAAGACGTCACTAAAACGACAAATTTCGTCGCTAAAGATATTTAGCGATGGAATTACCGACGTTTCGTGATAGTCGCTGAAATGTAAGTCGCTAATCTTATAAACGTCGCAATTATCGACGTTTGCCGACGTATATATACGTCGGTATATTGCCGACGTCTACTGTCGTAATGTCGGTGAATTAGCGACGTTTTACTGCGTATCGCTACGCGTCGGTAATTTACCGACGTATTACCGACGAATCGTCGGTGGTTAGTGACATGTTCAACGTTGCTAAACGTCGGTACATCCTAAAAATTTCTGGGAATATTACCGACGTGCACCGACGTTTACCGACGTTTTCCGACATATTATAACGTCGCTAAAACGTCGGTAAACTGGATAATATCGCATATTTACCGACGTTTACCGACGTAAAAGTACGTCGGTGTACGTCGGTAAACGGCGGTAAATGTCGCTAATTCTGAAAAAAAAAAATACAGAATGTCCATTTCTCCCTGCAGTTTAAAACAATCACAGAATGTCCATTTCTCACTGTAGAATAGGATCCAAGCAATCACATAATGTCTATTTCTCGCTGTACACAACTAACCAAGTTTGTATACTTGATGTCGATAATTGCGAATAACCAAATATCCAAATAACCAAGTTTACAACAATCACACAACAACTAACCAAATAACCAAATATCCAAATATCCAAATATCCAAATAACCAAATATCCAAATAATCAAGTATCCAAATAACCAAATATCCAAATAACCAAGTATCCAAACAACCAAGTATCCAAATCTACACAACCAACGAATGAAAAAAGTCACAAACAAAGAATGAAACAAACACAGAAACAGTCCCAACTAGGACTACTAAGAATCTGGTGCAGAAGGGGCACCGCCGCGACGAATGGATAAGAACAACTCATACTCCTCACGTGAAATCGATACCGATGTAGGCAGTGACGTCGGTGGAGTCGGTGTCGAAGAAGATGAAGGCGCACCCGGAAGACCAGCACGCTCCAACGCTGTAAGTCGCTGGTGGTATGAATCCATGATAGATAACATTCTATCACTGCTCTCGACCATCGACTCCTGCGCCAATCTCATCCTCTCGGCCATGGTCACCTGTCCTGTCTGCAGCTTGTCACGACCCGCACCCTGAGGAAGGGCACGAGAACGTGGGTACGTCCAGCCTACGCCGCAGTATCGGCGGTAGAACGCTGTATAGTTCGTCTATAACATCTAACAACAAAATGATATAAACTTATCATCTCCGTACGGAGGTATAATATAACATCTCAACTCTATAACTCAATCACAAGTCTAGGAAAGATAAAGCACGATATGGAATCAGATAAAAGAAAGGAACTGAATATATAAAAAAGAGTTATCACACCACACAAAGTAGATGTCCAACACAAATAAATACAAGTCCTGAATATAACTAAACCTCAACTAACAATCGGAACAATCCGCTACAAACTGAAAGCTGTAAATACTAGATTAGACTAGGCTAGACTCTACTGAGCTAGATGCTCCTCGGGCTCCTGAAGGTCACCCCCTTGTGCCCCATAGAAGGTAGGGCAGTCATCATCAACATCTGTAATATTTTCAACAGGTCCAGTCAGGACAGGAGCGAGCACAATACATCTCACGCAGTTCATAACTTGTTAGGAAATAGAAGCATGCAAAAGAGTAAGATACATGAACTGTAAGAAGATGTATATGAAAACGAGAGAGAATTTATAACTGAAATAGATATAGGATAAGTAAAACTGCAATACTAGTGATTTAGAGCACAATATGGTTATGTAAATGGCTTAGGTAAACAATAACAATAACAATAGGTAGCTCCATCATACGTGAGTGTACAATAGATGCGCACAAGATTTGTACAAGATGGGATTTAATCACATAACCAATCCTACTCACCCTCCCCAATCAATACACAAGGATCCAGTCAAGTTACGTTACCTTGTACAAGAGGTTTTTATCATGTTTTGCTCACGTGATCATGAGAGTACAAGATTGCACAAGAGTATACATGAAAGTGGTGTACATGAAATACAAGATGTTCGTGAAAAACACATGACAAATGTATCTGATGCACCCCGAGGGAGATAACATCGCATAACAAGATCCATATAGTACCAATCCGTGATAACAACGTGACAGCATCATGTAAAGTAATCTAGAGCAAGAATATAAATCCAGACAAGTATGAAACGATCAGAGAATGTACTCGCCTGTCACCCTGAATGACTGATATGAATAGATGTCCGAACTGGTGTCATAGAGTCCTATTTAGAGTAAAACAGGTTATTTAAGTACTCAAAATGAAATAATGGAAATCTGCAATGCAACTACATGATTCTAAGTCAAACTAGGTCTACTAGTCCAATCAAGTCCAATCTAGGTTAACCCTAGTCTGACTAGGTCAACACCAAGCCAAGCCTATACCAAGCCATATATCAATATCATATATCAATATCTACCTATATCAAAATCATACCTATATATACATATATATAATACCAACCTTAATCCTATATTCAAGCTAATCCCACATTCCAATCTCAAGTCATGACTCAACTCTAAGTATCTAACTTAACCCCATACTTATCTTAATCTACATAGGTCTTCCACAAAACCCAAGTCACAATAATATACTTATATATATGTCAAACCTAAACCAACTAGTTAATAGCCTAGGGTTTAGTCAAATCTTAGTCAATAAGTCCTTCTATGTTCATCCAAGCCATTTCTAGGTCAATTTGGTCATGGTTGACCTATAGTTGATTTTGGTCAACAATGGTCAATTATCTTAGTCAAACTAGGTCTACTAGTCAAGTTAGGTCAACCAATGTCAAACTAGTCATTCTAGGTTTAATTCAAGTTCAATCTAGGTCAAGTTTGACCCTAGGTTGACCTTGGTCAACTCTTAGTAATCAAGGGTCAACAAGTTGGGTTTTGGGCCATTAGGGTTAGTTGGGTTAGCCTCTAATGCCATAGGCTTGTAACCTAGGCCATAGGCTATATAACCTATAGGTTTCCTCATAAACCTATATCTATAAGTCATATATATATATATATATATATATATATATATATATATATATATATATATATATATATATATATATATATATATATATCTATATATATAGATATATAGTCTACCTACTACATATATATATAATATATGTGAATACTCTATAATAATACAATCACACTCACATATATATATCTTACATATATATATACATACACATAACTATATAGGCCTATAGACTAAGTATACTCATATATCATATAGGTACCTATATATAGATACCATATATATATAAAACTTATATATATATTACATATATATAGAGAGACATAGAGAGGGGGACATAGAGTGAGAGAGAGAGTGAAAGAGAGAGACAATGAGAGAGAGTGAGGTCTGGACAGAGAAAGGGGGGGATGTTCCAGGTTCTGGAACCCAAACCCAGACCCAAACACACACACACACAGCCTACATATATACATAGATATGTATATACACACAACTACACTTATACCCAACCAAATACTCTCAAACCTCACCTACACACACACATACATATATACTACATATGTATACACTAAAATACATATATACAATGTATAAATCACATCAAAAATCGATTTGAAATTCACCCTTAAAATCTGGAAATAAATCCCAAAACTGGAATAAGTGCACTGTGCACTCGACAGTAGGTAATCCCAAATTCTCACACTAAAACGAGCTAAGGCTCGAAACAAATGGTTGGTAACTAAGCCCCTAGGTGTCCTCTAGTGTCTAGGGTGCCTGAAACATGGTCACGACACGACACAACGTGTCCACACTAATATAAACCCAATCGGGTAAATCCTATATACACAGACACCTACTGTGTCGTGCACACGTTCCATACTCTCGTGGACACACCACGAGACACGACACGTCTCGTGGTTGTACACACGTGTCGACTAGGTCTAGGGCTAGGGTTTAGACACCCTGACACGTATCCAAACCGTGTCGTGTCCGAGTTCTAGGTGCGTATCAGAAGGGGTTTACACACGTTCAGACTGCGTCGTGCACGCGGTCGAACACCTCGTGTTCGCGACACAGGACACGACACACCACGTGCTCGTGTCCTGGGGTTTGCCCTAGGGTCTACTACACACGTGTCACTCTGACACGTGTCCACGACTCGTGTACGTGGGACACGAGACCCGTGTCAGAGCCAAAAACTCGACTGTGCAGTGCAGTGCGCGACCCTTGCGGGGACGATTCCGTGTCCGACACGACACGAGGTCATCCCAAACTTTGGGGATGACCTTTCAGTCAGTGCCCCGTGTCGTGTGTCATGTTTGACGTGTCCAAGTGGCGTGTAGAGTGTGTTTGGACACTGTGGTAGCAGGGCACATTTTGTGTACTGTGCAGTGTCCAGACAGTGGAAAAACTGAGAGCTGTTGTGTCCAAATTTGGACACAACACAAACCAATATGTGCTCAGTGACATGGGGTTAGGTTTAGCTAGGTCTAGGCTAGATTTTGGTTCAAAAAGATTTGGAAAACATTGAGTAATTTACACTATGACAGAACACAAAATATATTAAATTTCAAATAGGATACGTGTCCGATACGGACACCAAACCAACTCTAAATCCTACCAAACTTGACCCACAGTTCCCTTATACCTAGATGCATGCAATTGTGAAGAAAAACACTATATTAACAAGGTTTAGGAATAATTACCTCTTGGTGCACAAAGTCTTGAAAATCCCTAAAAGTGGGTGATGTATCCTCTAGCCTCAACTTGTCCTCTCTTGGTGAAACTTGAGTAGCACACTTCCCTAGGCTCCCTTAGATTGTAGGTGACCTAATGGAGAAAACTAGAGGTTCAAAGCTCTTGAAATGAGAAAGTTATGGAAGAATGAGTGGAAGGTTTTCTAGGTTTTTCTTGGTTTTGATTTTTCATGTAACTATGGGAATATGAACTAAGTGTTAGCTATATAGGAGAGAGGGGGGGGAATGGTCATGTGTGGCTGTTCATCTAAGAAAATTAGGGTTTGTTTAGGTATAGGTGAGTGGCTAGGATCATTCCACCCAATTCTAGGCCTTCCCATTGGTTCTAAGCTTCCTTTTCACAAATATCCTAAAAAGGAAATATCCTTCTTATAAATATCTAGATATTAATAGTCATGTCATGACTAAGTTAATCCTAATCAACCAAGGCTAATCTAGATTAGACTAAGTTTCTAGGTTAAGGCCTAACTAAAGGATTAGCACAATATTTCACTTATACAATTTACAATTTCAGAAAATTGTCAAAATGACCAAAATACCCTTAGGCTAAAAAGTCGTGATTAGTCATCCTAATCACATAACTAGGCTCCCTTGGTCATGGTTAGTCTCTAGGCTCAGCAAACTCTAGGGTTACACTAGCAAGTCATCAAAATCACAAGTCGTGATTTTAAATAGTTTTAAATTAACTAAAAATCACTAAAATTCATAACATGGTTTAAATATCATTATTAAATAATTTTAATTATAAAATTTCAAAATTACCCTTATTTTAGAAACTGGTTGCTACAAGTCTACCCTCCTTAGAAGAATTTCGTCCTCGAAATTAAGATGGTCGTACTCCTTCTAGGTCAAACCCTCAACAATCAAAGTCAGAGTTACTACTTAGCAGCATACAAGGTCAACAAGTAAAATGTGGGTAGTAGACCTATACTGGGTCATGTCCAATAAATTGGACTGGCAGGTTTAGGTCAAGGGTGTCCTCAATTTAAATAGGAAATCAAAAGTAACTCTATGGGGTAATTTAGGATAAAGTCTTGTGTCAGGAAAGTCGTACTAAGCAATTGAAGTATAAAATGGTGTGGCTTAGTGGGATACTAAGGTCATGGGTGTAGGTTCTCAAGTCTAGGTCATGCCTGTGAAATTGGTTTTGAGAAAACAACTAGTCTTGTGCTCCTAATTTAAAAGTCATGGTAATGTGCCTACGATGATCATAATTAGAGTGGGAATGGTCAATGGCCTAAATTTAAACCAGAAGTTGTGATGCAATAGTAGTGCAAGGATAGGTTAAATGGGATAGTCTGTGACTATGGGTATTAGACTAGGTAGGTAAGAAAACAATGAATCAATAGGGTTAAGAGGTTTACCATTCTATGGTTAGAGCTACTCTTCTAAGTCAAAGGTATAACACATACATCAATTCATTCCTAAAGGATTATATTAACAATTAGAGCTACTCCTACTCCTACTCCTACTCCTACTCCTAAGTAAGAGATAAAATCAAAGAACTATCAGGTCAAATTCATCAAAAATAAGAAATAGGTAGGAGCATATGGAATTGGATTGTAAGACAGATATAATGAAACAAGATGGGAATGGATTTGAAAGAACAGAACCTGCAAGTGGCTCCATCCATGTAGAATAATATATAAAAGCGAACCAAAGTGCAATAGGTTGATCAGACCATCATGCACCGGCCCTGATTAGACAATATGTTAGTGGGTACTAGCCCCCAATAAAATATGTCGTGATCAAGCTCGATAAAATACAAGCTTGCAAAACTAAGGCTAAATTAGCAGTAAAGAAGGTCAAAATATAAGGGAGGTAATGATGAATAAGGTTAAATAGTCCAAGATCCCTTAAACATCAAGGAGTGAGGGTGAATTAAAACAAAAGGAAAAGGGTTTTCAATATCGAAGTTCAAAATAAGATTCTCAAGGGTCGTCCCGGAATCTCTCATGAAATCCTAACAGTGATTGAG
The DNA here is from genome assembly GCA_029216955.1 of Iris pallida. Classification (NCBI taxonomy): domain Eukaryota; kingdom Viridiplantae; phylum Streptophyta; class Magnoliopsida; order Asparagales; family Iridaceae; genus Iris; species Iris pallida. Next base: position 8,796,477 of record JANAVB010010600.1, read on the forward strand.
TATACTCTCATCCTAATACCTTAATTTCTATATTCTATCGCAGGCTCGTAGCAGTACAACTAAGTCGTCGTGCTACTACGAAATCGCACAAATGCGACTCTCGACCTGCATGGGCCACCACAAAAACGTGTCACGACCCACACCCTGAGGAAGGGCACGAGAACGTGGGTACGTCCAGCCTACGCCGCAGTATCGGCGGTAGAATGCTGTATAGTTCGTCTATAACATCTAACAACAAAATGATATAAACTTATCATCTCCGCACGGAGGTATAATATAACATCTCAACTCTATAACTCAATCACAAGTCTAGGAAAGATAAAGCACGATATGGAATCAGATAAAAGAAAGGAACTGAATATATAAAAAAGAGTTATCACACCACACAAAGTAGATGTCCAACACAAATAAATACAAGTCCTGAATATAACTAAACCTCAACTAACAATCGGAACAATCCGATACAAACTGAAAGCTGTAAATACTAGACTAGACTAGGCTAGACTCTACTGAGCTAGATGCTCCTCGGGCTCCTGAAGGTCACCCCCTTGTGCCCCATAGAAGGTAGGGCAGTCGTCATCATCATCTGTAATATTTTCAACAGGTCCAGTCAGGACAGGAGCGAGCACAATACATCTCACGCAGTTCATAACTTGTTAGGAAATAGAAGCATGCAAAAGAGTAAGATACATGAACTGTAAGAAGATGTATATGAAAACGAGAGAGAATTTATAACTAAAATAGATATAGGATAAGTAAAACTGCAATACTAGTGATTTAGAGCACAATATGGTTATGTAAATGGCTTAGGTAAACAATAACAATAACAATAGGTAGCTCCATCATACGTGAGTGTACAATAGATGCGCACAAGATTTGTACAAGATGGGATTTAATCACATAACCAATCCTACTCACCTTCCCCAATCAATACACAAGGATCCAGTCAAGTTACGTTACCTTGTACAAGAGATTTTTATCATGTTTTGCTCACGTGATCATGAGAGTACAAGATTGCACAAGAGTATACATGAAAGTGGTGTACATGAAATATAAGATGTTCGTGAAAAACACATGATAACTGTATCTGATGCACCCCGAGGGAGATAACATCGCATAACAAGATCCATATAGTACCAATCCGTGATAACAACGTGATAGCATCATGTAAAGTAATCTAGAGCAAGAATATAAATCCAGACAAGTATGAAACGATCAGAGAATGTACTCGCCTGTCACCCTGAATGACTGATATGAATAGATGTCCGAACTGGTGTCATAGAGTCCTATTTAAAGTAAAACAGGTTATTTAAGTACTCAAAATGAACTAATGGAAATCTGCAATGCAAGTACATGATTCTAAGTCAAACTAGGTCTACTAGTCCAATCAAGTCCAATCTAGGTTAACCCTAGTCTGACTAGGTCAACACCAAGCCAAGCCTATACCAAGCCATATATCAATATCATATATCAATATCTACCTATATCAAAATCATACCTATATATACATATATATAATACCAACCTTAATCCTATATTCAAGCTAATCCCACATTCCAATCTCAAGTCATGACTCAACTCTAAGTATCTAACTTAACCCCATACTTATCTTAATCTACATAGGTCTTCCACAAAACCCAAGTCACAATAATATACTTATATATATGTCAAACCTAAACCAACTAGTTAATAGCCTAGGGTTTAGTCAAATCTTAGTCAATAAGTCCTTCTATGTTCATCCAAGCCATTTCTAGGTCAATTTGGTCATGGTTGACCTATAGTTGACTTTGGTCAACAATGGTCAATTATCTTAGTCAAACTAGGTCTACTAGTCAAGTTAGGTCAACCAATGTCAAACTAGTCATTCTAGGTTTAATTCAAGTTCAATCTAGGTCAAGTTTGACCCTAGGTTGACCTTGGTCAACTCTTAGTAATCAAGGGTCAACAAGTTGGGTTTTGGGCCATTAGGGTTAGTTGGGTTAGCCTCTAATGCCATAGGCTTGTAACCTAGGCCATAGGCTATATAACCTATAGGTTTCCTCATAAACCTATATCTATACGTCATATATATATATATATATATATATATATATATATATATATATATATATATATATATATATATATATATATATATATATATATATATATATATATATATATACATAGATATATAGTCTACCTACTACATATATATATAATATATGTGAATACTCTATAATAATACAATCACACTCACATATATATATCTTACATATATATATATATATATATATATATATATATATATATATATATATATATATATATATATATATATATATATATATATATATATATATATACATACACATAACTATATAGGCCTATAGACTAAGTATACTCATATATCATATAGGTACCTATATATAGATACCATATATATATATCATATATATATATATATATATATATATATATATATATATATATATATATATATATATATATATATATATATATATATATATACATATATATATATATAAAACTTATATATATATTACATATATATAGAGAGACATAGAGAGGGGGACATAGAGTGAGAGAGAGAGTGAAAGAGAGAGACAGTGAGAGAGAGTGAGGTCTGGACAGAGAAAGGGGGGATGTTCCAGGTTCTGGAACCCAAACCCAGACCCAAACACACACACACACAGCCTACATATATACATAGATATGTATATACATACAACTACACTTATACCCAACCAAATACTCTCAAACCTCACCTACACACACACATACATATATACTACATATGTATACACTAAAATACATATATACAATGTATAAATCACATCAAAAATCGATTTGAAATTCACCCTTAAAATCTGGAAATAAATCCCAAAACTGGAATAAGTGCACTGTGCACTCGTCAGTAGGTAATCCCAAATTCTCACACTAAAACGAGCTAAGGCTCGAAACAAATGGTTGGTAACTAAGCCCCTAGGTGTCCTCTAGTGTCTAGGGTGCCTGAAACATGGTCACGACACGACACAACGTGTCCACACTAATATAAACCCAATCGGGTAAATCCTATATACACAGACACCACTGTGTCGTGCACACGTTCCATACTCTCGTGGACACACCACGAGACACGACACGTCTCGTGGTTGTACACACGTGTCGACTAGGTCTAGGGCTAGGGTTTAGACACCCTGACACGTATCCAAACCGTGTCATGTTCGAGTTCTAGGTGCGTATCAGAAGGGGTTCACACACGTTCAGACTGCGTCGTGCACGCGGTCGAACACCTCATGTTCGCGACACAGGACACGACACACCACGTGCTCGTGTCCTGGGGTTTGCCCTAGGGTCTACTACACACGTGTCACTCTGACACGTGTCCACGACTCATGTACGTGGGACACGAGACCCGTGTCAGAGCCAAAAACTCGACTGTGCAGTGCAGTGCGCGACCCTTGCGGGGACGATTTCGTGTTCGACACGACACGAGGTCATCCCAAACTTTGGGGATGACCTTTCAGTCAGTGCCCCGTGTCGTGTGTCAAGTTTGACGTGTCCAAGTGGCGTGTAGAGTGTGTTTGGACACTGTGGTAGCAGGGCACATTTTGTGTACTGTGCAGTGTCCAGACAGTAGAAAAACTGAGAGCTGTTGTGTCCAAATTTGGACACAACACAAACCAATATGTGCTCAGTGACATGGGGTTAGGTTTAGCTAGGTCTAGGCTAGATTTTGGTTCAAAAAGATTTGGAAAACAGTGAGTAATTTACACTATGACAGAACACAAAATACATTAAATTTCAAATAGGATACGTGTCCGATACGGACACCAAACCAACTCTAAATCCTACCAAACTTGACCCACAGTTCCTTTATACCTAGATGCATGCAATTGTGAAGAAAAACACTATATTAACAAGGTTTAGGAATAATTACCTCTTGGTGCACAAAGTCTTGAAAATCCCTAAAAGTGGGTGATGTATCCTCTAGCCTCAACTTGTCCTCTCTTAGTGAAACTTGAGTAGCACACTTCCCTAGGCTCCCTTAGATTGTAGGTGACCTAATGGAGAAAACTAGAGGTTCAAAGCTCTTGAAATGAGAAAGTTATAGAAGAATGAGTGGAAGGTTTTCTAGGTTTTTCTTGGTTTTGATTTTTCATGTAACTATGGGAATATGAACTAAGTGTTAGCTATATAGGAGAGAGGGGGGGGGAAGGGTCATGTGTGGCTGTTCATCTAAGAAAATTAGGGTTTGTTTAGGTATAGGTGAGTGGCTAGGATCATTCCACCCAATTCTAGGCATTCCCATTGGTTCTAAGCTTCCTTTTCACAAATATCCTAAAAAGGAAATATCCTTCTTATAAATATCTAGATATTAATAGTCATGTCATGACTAAGTTAATCCTAATCAACCAAGGCTAATCTAGATTAGACTAAGTTTCTAGGTTAAGGCCTAACTAAAGGATTAGCACAATATTTCACTCATACAATTTACAATTTCAGAAAATTGTCAAAATGACCAAAATACCCTTAGGCTAAAAAGTCATGATTAGTCATCCTAATCACATAACTAGGCTCCCTTGGTCATGGTTAGTCTCTAGGCTCAGCAAACTCTAGGGTTACACTAGCAAGTCATCAAAATCACAAGTCGTGATTTTAAATAGTTTTAAATTAACTAAAAATCACTAAAATTCATAACATGGTTTAAATATCATTATTAAATGATTTTAATTATAAAATTTCAAAATTACCCTTATTTTAGAAACTGGGTGCTACACAGCTCCATGACCGTGCGCTCTAACCCTCCAACGGTGCGCTCTGTCCTCTCAGTCGTCTCCCTGAGGTCCATAATGCCGCGGTCGAGCGCATCCAATCGTGCTAGCAGCGCAGGATCGTCGTGCTGAGACTGTTCCTTGATCCGTCGTAGCAGGTCATCACGAAGAGACTCCATCATCTGGTGGACTCGGGCAGACTCCTGGGACGGCTGTGGACCATGCACACTAGCAGGAGATGTCCTAGAGGACTGGGTCGCAACTAGGGTGCCATAGGATCCCGTACCGTAGTACGTACCCCTACGGAGTCCACCAGCGGCGGCAATCCACAGCTCGTCCTCCGACGGAGCCTGAGTGGGCTGCGAGGAAGTACCGGCCTCGCCTGCATCAGGTGCACTAGCAGCCGCCCGTTCCCGCAGCCTCTGATACTCGGCCTAGAAAGTACTTATTATTACTAACTTCTAATTTCTAATTAATGTACTTATTATTACTAATTTTTAATTAATGTACTTATTATTTTTTAATTTCTAATTAATGTACTTATTATTACTAACTACATGAATATTTATTTGCATCATATTTACTAAGTTATATTAAAATTGACACGAAGTATTAAATTAAGATAACGTATTGTAATACTTACATAAGTCTGCTCCGCCCTCTCATCAATAAGGTCAGCGCCGCAACGATGGATGGCCAGGAAGACGGTCGCCATGTCGGCGTTACCGACCTTCCTTACCTGTAATTAAATATATTATCTTAGTAATAATTTATCGGTTTTGCATTAAAATAATATTTCTAAAAGAGGAAGACATACCAGACGACGGAAATGTTCTGTCATCGGAATCGACCCACCGCACCACTTTGAGGCATGTTGCCTAGCCGCCTTGGCCTTCTCCGACTTCTCTTTGTACTTTGGCTCCTCGAATCGAGCCTTCATCGCATTCTATTGATCAGGGGTGATCCAACCTTGGATCGACTTTTCGGCACGATCACGATCCTTCTGATCATTGATAGAGTCGCGGATCAGCTTGGCAGCGACGGCAGGAAACATCCTCTCGATAAGCTCGGTCCGGTGCGGTGGATAGAAAAACATATCCTAGAAGAGCGTAAACCAAATATTTATCAGTTATATATAATATACAAAAATTATATGATTCATGTTAAAAGCAAATATATTTTAACCTTGAAGCACACAAACCAGAAGGCCTTCCTCTCGTCCGGAGCCTCAGAGTAGTTAATCCAAGCACCACCATAATTATGCCTCAGCATGTGGCCTAGACGTCTCTGTACCTCTGGGGGACGATATCTATACAAACATAAAGAATTCATGGAAAAAGTTAAATTATGATAAAAATACAAAGAAAAAAATTATAAACCAAAACACCTACTTTTTACCGTCGGCCCAGATCTCCGTCCTCCTCTCCTCCGGAGGTGCGCACGCATCATCTGCATGATGCTGGTCGGCCGTCGGTGCCGCCGCCTCGACCGTCGTCGCAGCCTCCACCATCTGCTCATCCGTCTCCATCATCGTATGAGCAGTAGGAACGCTAGACGGGCGATCACTCTCAACAGGCCTGGAACTACTCGTCCCAGGAGATATGCCACGTAACGTCGTCCCACCAGGCCTACCTACTGTCCGATATGGAGGAGTAATCGGCGACGAGGATCCAGAGCCGGTACCAGAATGAGGTACCGAAGGAAAACTCCGTCCTCTAGTAGTACCTGTAGGAAGTACCGGAGGAGAGTGACCTCGTTGTCCCCTTCGGTACGCTCCATGACGACCTGCCATACCTGATAACAACATATGATAATACAACAAATAATAGAGAGTAAAAATATGAAACTACAACAAATAATAGAGACTAGAAATATGAAAGTACAACAAATAATAGAGACTAGAAATATGAAAGTACAACAAAGACAAGATAATAACCAAGACAACATATGATGATACATTCTACAATAAACATCTAAGTCCAGATAATGTATTCTAGAAGAAACATCTAAGTTCAGATAAGTTATCTCTCTCAATCATCTTCAGAATAATCATCTTGTTCGTCTTCCTCGACCTCATCTTCCTCTTCCTCCTCATCTTCACTTTCATCTTCGCCTTTGTCGGCTTCGTCTTCCTCTTCGGATAATTCTACATCTTCTACATTATGTGTCGTGTAATACGTAACTTCCGTGGAGTCCACATCGATAATATTGGTTACAAGAGGTAGCTCGTCCTCCTGGTAAGCTTTTTCATCAACATCAAAAGTATCTCTGGCTTTAGTCTTGTATACTGCCCACCAGTCAGACTTCGTTGCTCCCCGTCTCGGATAAGCTGTGAAGTACACGAGCTGAGCCTGAGTTGCTAGGACAAACGGTTCGTAGCCTTGATATCTACGCTTGTAGTTTATATCCAGAAGACCATGCTTGTCCTTTTTCCAACCTTGATTTTCAATCGGATCGAACCATTCACACTTGAACAACACGATCTTTGAAGGTTCTCTGCCATTATTATATGACAACTCCACAATCTCTCGCAAGATGCCAAAGAAATTATTTTCTGGATCGACGTCTTTGTAGTTCGAAGACTTGATACACAAACAACTGTTTTTCGTGGAATCAAGATCTAGGAAGCTGTCTCTGATCGGAGCATTTGTCGACTTGAACCGAAAGCCATTGACACAGTAACTTGGCCATAATTTAACAAAAGTAATTGGTCTCTTGGCAAGAGTTCTAATTAATTCAATCTTGGGTGAAATTAGACGATCGACCTGAATATCAAAGAAGCGATAATAAGTTATTTATTGCACAGTTGCATTAGAAGAGGCCAGTAATTACCGAGCTACTTACATATTCGCTCAACCAAGAAGGAAAATGACGTCTCATTTCTTGTTCTAATGCTTCGTCTGTTAGGTAGGGTCTAACCAGCCTCAACTCATCATTATATGTGCTGGAAAACAACGAAGCAACCGCCGATTAGTACAATAATATTAGCTTATACTATTACATTGAGATGACGTAAACTCATCATCCTGAGTTACTTACCCCTCTAGCTTCTCCATTTCATCCTCGTCGCAATTGAGTAATACATACAACTGAGCAGCCCTTCGTCATTCAAATATCACTTCTTCATTTTTCCCGAAGGCTTTCCGGACGCATTGAATACTTTCAGTATTCCATCATTAAATTCTTGATATCCGTCGTCGTTTCTCGGAGCCCTCGTTCTATTCGTAGCAACATGAGGTTTGAAATAGGAGGATCAGAAATTTGTAATCTCCTCGAGAATATAGGCTTCACAAATAGAACCCTCGACCCGAGCCTTATTTTTTACCTTTCTTTTTAGGTGATTCAAATGTCGCTCGAACGGGTACATCCATCGATATTCGACGGGTCCACCAACACGTGCCTCGTAGGAAAGATAAATCAGCAAATGCTCCATAGAGTCAAAGAATCCAGGAGGGAACACCCTCTCTAGCTTGCACAGTGTAACCACAATGTCCTTTTCTTGCTTTTCTAGACGTTCAACGAGCAATTTCTTAGAACAAAGGTCCCTGAAGAATATGCTAAGCTCCGTCAATAGATCCCAAACTGCCTGCGTTAAGAATTCCCGAAATACAATCGGAATTAACCGCTCCATGAATACGTGACAATCATGGCTCTTCATACCTGTCAGTTTGTTCTCCTTGAGGTCGACGCATCTTCTTAAGTTCGAAACATACCCATCTGGAAATTTCAGACCTTGAATCCACCTACAAAGCCTCACTTTATCTTCTTTCTCCAGTGAAAAAATTGCCTTAGGCTGCTTCAACTTCCCATTCCCGTCCTCTATCAAATACAATGCAGGACGTCTACATATTTCTTCCAAGTCCAATCTAGCCTTTGGATTGTCTTTCGTCTTCCCCTTTACGTCCATTACAGTATTAATTATGTTGTCAAACACATTCTTCTCGATATGCATGACATCAAGGTTATGTCTAATCAGATTGGTGCTCCAATATGGAAGATCCCAGAATATACTCCTCTTCGTCCAGTTATAAGTGCGACCAAATCCGTCACACTTGTAGCCCGTAGCAGGCTGCTCAATAGCTCTTGGTAAATCTTTTATCTCTTCCCATATCGTGTATCCGGTCCACCTTGGCGGGGGATTAGCCTTCTCCACAACGCCAGCACGAAAAGCATTTCTGTTCCTCCGGTACGGATGATCCTTCGGCAGGAATTGTCGATGACAATCGAAGAAGCATGGTTTGCCTCCGTATTTCAAACGGAAAGCCTTAGTGCTGTCCATGCAATACGGACATGAAAGACGACCATGCGTGCTCCATCCAGATAACATTTTATAGGCCAAAAAATCGTTGATGGTCCACATAAGTGCTGCCCGCATCCGAAAATTTTGTTTTCTAGATACATCGTACGTGTTGGAACCTACTTTCTACAGCTGATTCAACTCATCAATCAACGGCTGTAAATACACATCGATGTTCCTTTTCGGATTGTTCGGACCTGGGATAATAACGGTAAGAAACATATACGGAGTCTTCATGCATATCCAAGGGGGTAAATTGTACGGGGTGACGATCACAGGCCAACATGAATACTGGGATCCCGAAAGTCCGAATGGGGTAAAACTGTCGGAGCAGAGACCCAATCTGACATTACGTAGATCAGAAGCAAAATCTGGATACTCTCGATCAAAGTGCTTCCATGCTTCTCCATCAGATGGGTGATCCAACACTCCTTCGGTATGTTCCCGCTTATGCCAACTCATGTTTTTTGCAGTTTCCTTCACCATAAACAACCGCTGCAACTGCGGCGTCAACGGCAAGTATTGCATCGAAGAGGTAGGCTTCCTGGCACCGACAGTCTTTCCTCTACCACATGCCTTGTAGCGATTGACACCACAAAATCTGCAGGCGTCTTCATCCTTGTCGTTTTTGTAGTACAACATGCACCCGTTGCGACAGGCATCGATTTTTTCGTATCCCATCCAGAGCGATCTAACCATCCTCTTAGACCGGTAGAAGTCTTTAGGCAACTTCGCACCCTCAGGCAATATTTCTATAAGCAACTCCATAAGACGGTTGTAGCAATCTTGCGACATGTTAAAATTAGACTTTATGCTCAACAATCTTGTAACCACCTCCAACGGTGAATGATCCTCACAACCAGGATATAATGGAGTCCTTGCATTCTCCAGCAACTCCATGAACTGTGCAGCATCGGGGTTCGGTGCCTCCTCAGGTGCATAATGATCATCCGGATCGAAACCAGGCCCGACCGTGTCGAAAACCATGTTCACCAACCCATCGTCGTAAGGAGCGTTGTTGTGGACATCCACATAAGGCTCGTACTCCGATGCTAAAGACACAAGTTCTCCGTGCTCGCTCTACTGATAGTAATTCGGCGTGAAACCCTTCGAGTATAAATGATACGTGACATCCACTTGTGGATGATATTTCAAGTTGCGACATCTCACACACGGACACTTAATTTTTGTACCGTCCATGTACTGAGGGAACGCCTTGGCAAACTGTAGAAACTGGTGTACACCCTCTATGAATTCATCCTGCACACCGCACATGTCATCAGGATGACGGTTGTACATCCAAGTACGATTCCACAGATAGTAATTCAGCTCCATAATTATGTAAGATAGATACAACAAGGTAGTGAATGATATGCAATTGTCAGTTCATGCGGTCTACACTTTTCGCAGTATATATACACATGACATTTTACGTTAAATGGTCAGAGATTATCTGTCATCTTCTTTTCGCATTGCTAACTTTTCTTTCGCGTGTTTCTGCGTGCGGTGGTCAGAGATTATCACGACGGTATATCACCCGTGTCTACAATATTTTATATAGGTTGAGTTGTAGAAGTAAAGTTTTAGGATATTAGTCTATATATTATGTATAGTCCAACCGAGCCAACTCTAAGCTAAACTAGTCCAACTTGGTCAAACTAGCCATTTCTAAGTTGTATAAGTCAAGTTTTAGGATATTAGTCTATATATACTAGTATAAACTCTCCCTCCTCTCCAAATACCTGGTACTAGTTAACCCTCCCCCTTTCTCCCACTAGACACACACATACATATACATGATGTATACAACCACACCATAGTTCCCAGGTTCTTTTAACCTAACTTGCCAGTTGGTACTAACCTCAATAGAACAAACACTCTCACAGCTCAAAATAATAACACATGCTCATGCCTTACTCTTGTGACACTCCCTTTCAAACACAAACACACACCTATATGTTCCCTTACACATGTTGCCATGTTACCTATAAAAATAGGAAACCCTTGTTGTCTAAAATAAGACACAATTGTACAAAGAGAACCATACTGTAGAACTCACACTTTAAGACAATAGATGAAGGAAGACTTGTATGGAGGATCGATAGGGTTGAGCAATGTCATTTTATTCTACAAAGAGAACCATACTGTAGAACTCATACTGTAGAACTCACACTTTAACACAATTCTATAAAGAGTTGTCATAGGGTGTTGAGCGATGTCATTTTATTCTTTTCTGCTTCTTCTTCTTGGGATTTTTGAGTATTGGATCTTGAGACATATATAGCTAGAACTTACGAAGAATGGAGTACCATACTTCAACAAATAGATGTTGACTAATTGGTTCATATACTTGTTGTCTAAAATAAGTGTAGGAATGTTGCAAGGTGAAACAATGTATCAAACACTATATCGAAACCCAAACCCAATATGTAAATCCAAATTAATACGAAAATACACAAGTTTATGTAGGGGATTAAGTGTACAGAGGTAAAATACATATATATATATATATATATATATGCATGCTTGGGGGTGTCCACGTGTCCAACAAATGGACACAAAGTGTCCAAAACCTCACAAACACACTGTATCAGTGAACACATGGTCGTAACGTGTCTCCGTGTGCATTTTGGACACGAAAAATACCTCAATTAGGGTTAGGGTTTACCTTCAGTCTCCTCACGGTGGTGGAAGAGGAGGAGGAGGACAAGTTCGGTGGTGGAGGAGGAGGGGATTAAGTGTACAGAGGTGAAATACATATATATGCATGCTTGCGGGTGTCCACGTGTCCAACAAATGGACACAAAGTGTCCAAAACCTCACGAACACACTGTATCAGTGAACACATGGTCGTAATATGTCTCCGTGTCCATTTTGGAAACGAAAAACACCTCAATTAGGGTTAGGGTTTACCTTCAGTCTCCTCGCGGTGGTGGAGGAGGAGGATCTCGCGGTGGAGGAAGAGAAGGGGCTCGCGGTGGAGGAGGAGGAGGAGAAGGGGCTCGCCGGAGGGAGGAGAAGGAGCTCACGGTGGAGGAGGAGGATGAGCGGCGCCGGAGGGAAGGGGGTCGGGCTGTCGTCGAGGTCGGGGGAAGAGGGGCGGGAACAAAAAATTTGGGGAGAGGGAGAAATGAAAAGTGGAACCGAGAAAACCCTATTTAGCAGAAATTAGCGACGCCCGAAATACGTCGCAAAGCGTCGGTATTGGTTTAATATTCGGCGACGTTATAACCTTAGCGACGCTAAACGTCGCTGAAATGATAAAACTAGCGACGTCTTCCGACAAATCAACGACGTTGGTTTTTATTAGACTATAGGTAGTCGTAATATGTCGCTGTATGTCGCTATCAGCGACGTATTGTGAAGCTTAAATTTGGCGTTGCTAAAACAAAAAATATTGGCGACGTTTTAAGTTGGCGTCGCTAATTACGTCGCTGATATGATTTATTTTGGTAGTGAAAAGAGGGATTTCCCAACACAATTTTTTTTCAATTGCTATCGGTTTTTTGTCGTTACTAATTCTTAACAGTAAAAAACCGTTAGCAATACAAACAAACCGTTAGTATAAATTAAAAAACTAAAATTTAATTTAAAAAACACTTATTATTTATGTTGCAACACATTAAAACCATCAGGAAACTTAATAAAAATTGAATTAAAAAAAGAACCCTATCCGTTGAAAAGAAAAGTGCTGGGGGGAAACCATTTCCCATTCTCCCCCCTTTTTTTTTGCCTCTCTCTCCCGTGAACCCTAGAGTTTCTCTCACGTAACCCTAGTGTTGGGGGGGGGGGGGGGGGGAACCATTAATTCCCATTCACTTCGTGGACCTGAGCCACCTCCTCCTCCTCCTTCTCATCCTCCGTGGAGGACGACGTTGGCGACCGCACCTGAGCCACTGAGGACGCAACCTCCACGATGTGGCTGCAGAGCGTATTGGGGCTGTCGCGGGTGACAAAAATGGGTGGGGGGGGGGGGTAGTTGGCTAGCGATCGCAGGGCCGATGGGATGAAATTTGCTGTTAGTATTTGGTTCGAGTGTTGTTGTACGTCAAGAGGAACAAAAAAATGTGTGGTTGAGTGCTTGGTGTGAGTGTAATAGTCTAACTCTATTGTGATTTTGACAAAAAGATGCTATTACATAGCAATGGCAAAATTTTATTAAAAACAAAAATCTCCAATGCAATTGTAAAATAAATTCTAAAGTTTATGTGGCAAAAGTGATAGACGACATTGTGAAGTTGGTTGTCTACTCCTAGATAATGTCTTTACCTCTATATCATCAAATATGAATAAAAATATTAGAAAAAAATGAAGAAGATAAGTTGTTTTGAAAGTTGAATTTTTTTTAAAAACATCTCAATACTTTATCTTTGAAGTTGAAAAAAATGTAAGCATCTCGGTTTTCTTACTTTGTTGCATTTTGTGAATATTCTTGCCACATAGAAAAGACATTGTCTTGTGTCTAATATGACATATGAATCATAACACATTACAAGACAATAATTCTTCTTCATGTAAATAAATTATAAAGTATAAACAATTTTATAACTCATAACTGCAGACAAAAACAGAACTGTTGCTTGCTAAATATTGTGGTATCGTACATCAAAATTGATAAACCCTTACAGAATATCCAGTTGAATGGAAAGGGAAAAAAATAGTAACTTTCAAAAACAAAAATACAATAAAATTTCATCTCCTTCGATTATTAAATCTTTTAATTTTTTTGATTAATAAATATTTTAAAAAAATTAACATGAGACTTTTTACCATAAATTTCAAGGAATGTCACCTTGATAAAAAATAAACATTGTTCCATAAGAACATGGTGAATTATTGTGACATACAAAATTAGAGGGAGACAAAATAAAAAATAAAATGCGTTGTTCCATAAGGACATCGTGAATTATCGTGATATACAAACAAGCTATGCATATAAGTACCAAAAGAACTATCAATTCAACATCAAAAATGTGGTGAATTGTCGTGACATACAAACAAGTTATGCATATATACAAACAAGTTATGCGTATAAGTACCAAAAGAACTAAATCAGTTCCACATCAAGAAGGATCAAGAACGTAGAGGACTTAAAGGTTTTAGCATCATAGTAAAAAGACTGAATAATGTAACACACCCTAAAACTCATGAAGATTGAAGAAGCATTTCCAAAATCTTGAAGAAGCAGTGGCCTCATATCCCAATACTGGTACCCAAAAATAGTAGAAAATTACACATAAATAAATTTTGAAGCGATTTTTTTTAAGCAAATGAAAATAAAAGGATGATAAAATTTACAATTGAAAGGAAGCTAATTACTGCAATGATTTTGATTTTCTTTGTAGTACCCATTGAAGATATTGTTTCCATTCCTTCTCAAAAACAAGAATTAAATATAATAATAATAAATAAAATCTTGATAGCCCTTAGCTACAGATTCAGTTTTGATATTGAAGGACATACATACTCAAAGAGCTGGGCATCTGCCTATGTGACCAATTTTACAGCCCTTCAAGGATGCGAAGGTACAAGCTGACAACATGATTTTAATTTCCTTCTCGTCTTCATCCCCCCTAAATTTGTTGGAAACTTTTGCTTTTAGGATCATAATAAAAGAGTAAGTTTAAGTATCTACTTGTACATAAGATTCTTCCATCCTCCTCGATCATCAAGGGTTTAACCCTATTCCTCACGTAGGAGTAGTAGGGGTTATCGATTGCATATAAGTCGTCAGAGCGATCAATTGTGTATTCTTTCACCCAGATGCCCTTGTGGTAATTCTTGAGTAACCAAATGTCTACAAAATACATATGTTCATTAATGTGCACCAAGCACAAGAGCCCATTCACTTCCCTGAGCGACAAATCGTAGTATTTGCGCTTACGCTGAGGAGGAGCGAGGTCTACGCGTGGGATTACCGACCAAACCTCTTTCTCGAGATCGAATCGAGCTATGCCAAGATCAAAAGAAGATTTTGTTGGCAACACGCAGCAATGTTGCAAGCACCATACATGGGCGGCTTCTTCGTTGCCCTCCACCCCCCGTCGGAGCCGCCTATTGTCAGGACCTTGCAGGACGACCTCTCATAGTAATCCGTGTGGAAAAGCAACACCTTGTATTCTCCGGTGGACTCAACGTGACCTATTTCTGCAACGATATCATTTCTCCCCTCACTGAATATGTGAGGAACGTCGATGTCGACCCCCTCTCCTGTTGCAGGGTTCCAGATGCGGACGGTGTACCGATTGTCGAGGCCGACGCTATCTTATGCGGAGGCCTCATGTCGAACCCCAAGTCGGCAGCCGAGCCCGCTACCCTCCTTTCTCCGTCGTGCATCTTCATGGTGAAGAAAGGAATACGGTTTGAGTAGTGGTCTTATTACGAGGAGCGTAGGAGGCTTTTGTTCGGACCTCCGCCGATGGAGTCGTAGGAAGTCGGGATCGGAAGAGAGAAGATGGTGCCATGACTTGGAGACGCAACGGAACTTGCAGAGTGTCTTCACAGGAAGACGTGGGAGGATCTCCCACGTGATGATATCAGAAGAGAGGCGGACCTTGGAGGAGGATGCCATAAGTATAGGAAATTAGGGTTCTTAATTTGTTTGGGAAGAAGAGGAGCACCGGGTCTCTGCAGGTTATTAGTTACTAGCATATGTGCACGTGACTTGCACGTATTTTAACATTTTTTAATTAGTTTAGGAAGACTTTTTAGGAAGACCAAAGGGTAGTCTTCCTAATTACTAAGTTGTCCTTATTAAAATTAATGAACTATTTTTAATTAGTATAAGTATGTAAGGGTATTTTCGGAATTCAAAAGTTTCACCATCTAAGTTTTCTATTATATAGTAGAATAGATATATAGTTATGGAGGGAGGCAATATTGATTGGTAGATTTATATGTCCTGATGTGATTTGGTCTTAGCTCATGATTATATGTCGCTATCTCTCCATATACATATATATTTATTTATTTATTTATTTAAATTGATAAGCCATCTATGTGTATACGAAATCTTCATTAATTAAAATTCATAAGTTATTTAATTAAAAGTATTTAAATTCTTAATTCCTGTAATAAACTACTTAGCTAGTGTTATTCAATATAAAAAAGGGGTTGTTTAGTAAACGGTTTTCATATGCTATTTAATATTATAATTTGGGTTTCCATAATGTTAAATATTAGAATTTGGATCATATCTACTGTTGACATTCAAATCTGTTACCAAGAGACTTATGAAGACCAAAAATTTAATATTGAAAATTATAGAGACTCAACTCCTAATATTAAATATTATATGAGACCCTATTACTAAGTAACCCTAAAAAAAAATGGAAGATTATAATTCATGAAACAGGAAACAAGAGGTTTACCGGTCGAGGTTGGCGATCGGTGGGCGAGCACGAGCTCCTGCGAGTTGCGGATCTTGGCACCGTGATGGCCAAGGAATGGATGGTCAAGGGGAAGGGCTCAATATGTTGTGTGTGGTTAAGAGCTAAGAGAATCTCCAATGCAAGCGTGAGTTTAGAAAAAAAAGAGTTGTTGCCAGTTCTTCTTCAACTTAAGTATCAAGAAGGCTGTGAAGTTGACATTGTATGACGAAGACATTGTGAAGTTGGTTGTCTAGTCTAGACAATGCACTTCACCATGTCTTTATCTCAACATCATCAATTATGAATAAACAAAATTTAGAAAGACAGGAAGAAGTTGTTTTGGAAGCTAGATTTTATTGTGTACTTAATATTTTTGCATTGGAGCAGATTTTTTTTTTTATTGTCTTGTGTGAATATAATCTTGCCACCCAGAAACGACATTGTCTTGTGTCTCATGCCACATAAGAATCACATCATATTACAAGACAGTAGGATTGGAGATGCTCTAAAGACAGCGTGTGAGAGAGAGAGAAAAATTGAGTGTAGGTACTTTAGGAATGTTAGCAAATAGGGATAAGTTAGCTAGGAAACTTGATTAGGGACAACATACCAAGGAAATGAATTACTTCGCATTGAAGCCAAGAATAGTCATGTTGGTTGCTTTATCACCTATATATTGGAACTCCCAAGACATGCAACAGACTCGTGGGAATGATAGTGAATGAAGAACCTGGTTCGATGTGCATTCCATCAATCCTAATAGTTCCACTGTATCCAATATAGTACGTACAATGGTCTATCATGCTTGTTATTTTTAGTAAACATGTCTTCTTGCGAGAAGGTAATGTTGGGAATCCTGATGTCTGTTACGATGTGACAGTGAGGGCAAGCAGTAGGATCCCCAACTGGTTGTTTAACTTGCACCAGATAAGAATCGACATGAAATAATAATGTTTCTGCTAGTGCATCTCGTGTCTCATTGGAGAGACGAAGGAACTCATAGACAAGGGCGGAACTAGAAACACGAGCTGGCCGGGTGCGATGGAGTGGGTTAGGATGAGCTAGGTATAAACAAACTCACATAAAAATACCAAAAATTATACATGAAAATTTTTTTTTTTTTTTTTTTTTGGGGGGGGGGGGGCTAGAACCCACCCCAACCCTCTGCTTATGTCCGCCACTGCTCGTATAGATATACAATCGAGCTGTGTGTATTGACAGGTCGTGCCAATATATCAAAGTTATATGACTTTTCAAATCCTTGAGGTAAAGGCTTCTTCAACGACTTGTCAAAGCGTACTTCCTTCTGTTCGACTTTATATGTCGGTGCTTGCATGGATGGACCTGCGTCAAGAGCGGCATGAGACACGTCTTCTTGAACTGGGTCGTAGATTCGTTGATAAGTTTGAAAATATTAAACAATGAAAATATCCAAAAAAATGAGGATAAATATTAAACAATGAAAAAAAAGACAAAAACAAAAACTATACAAATTTGAAAATAAAAGTCACTCTTAAAAAACTAGAAAAGATTATTAAAAAGATGAAAAAAAAAATGAAATAAGAACTAAAAAATGAAAACAAAAAACAAAATATTAAAAAGATTATTAAAATAATCTCCCGTTCCTAAAAAGATAGAATTCTCATGCTTGACGTCATTTTCAAAAATAAATGTTTATAATCTAAATAGTAGGTTTTCATCTTAAATTTTTTCTGGAAAAAAAAATCTTTTAACAAATGTCTGGTTAGTCCTGAACTATCCAGCCATTTAACTTAGGGCATGTTTTGTAAACCGTATTTGGAGCTAGATAACTGTATCTAATATTATATTATTTAATATTTTATAATAATTATAAACTTAATTAATAATTTAATCGTAGTTAATAATTTATTAATTACAATTTTATTATAATATTAATTAATAATAATTTAATCATAATTATAATTATAGTTAATAATTTATATATTATAATAATTTTAGTTAATAATTTAGTAATCATCATTATAATCATCATTATAGTCTTACTTAATAATTTATTAGTCATGACTATTATCGTAATTATTTATTTATTAATTCTAACTGAAATTGTAAATCTTGGTACAAATTTATTTTCATCACATGTATTACTTAAACAAGTAACTTAAATATTACTAAACGTATCAAAAATCCAAAAATAAATTGTTCTTCCATAATTTCTATTTGGACGTAATATCTGTAACTAATATTAAATTTATTTTCAATGGGCTAATTAATCCACAATAGCAATAAATTGTTCTTCCATAATTTCTATTTGGACGTCTTGAGAAAAAAAAAGGAATAAGTAAAAAAAGCTTCAAACATTAAATGAGAGCAAATAAGTAAAAAAAAAAGAATATAAAAAAAATTTGCAGTTGGATTTGAGATTTGTAGGTAAGAAAAAGCTTCAATACATTAAATGAGAGAAAATAAGTTAAAAAAAAAGAATATAAAAAAAATTAAATATTATTTTTCCTTCCAACCAACCGGTCAAAAAATAGAAAATATAAATTCTTATAGAGAGAATGAAAGAGAGCAGCAGCCACAATGTAACCATTAGCATTAGGGGTATTTTGGGAAGTACACTTTTTTTTAATCCAAAATATCGGCTAACGGCTGTTCTAACGTCATTTTGACAGAAAGGGGCATTCCGAGCAAAAACGGTTTTGCGGGAGGTACAAACTGCTTAAGTTTTCTAAAAGGTCTTATTTTGCGAAAGAGGCAACTCTAAGGAGGGTTTAAATGCACTTTACCCATACATTCATAGTGCCCACTCCGGGTCGGGTTAATACATTAATGAGTAAGCCCTGGACCCGATATCAATTCGGGTCGAATTTCCCTTTCTTCCTCCTCAAGTACTCGATAAATTCAAAAAAAAAAAAAAAGACTCCCAGAGCTATAGAAACCCTAAATAGAAGGAAGAAGAAGAGCAATGGAGTCGAAATCAATCGCTCACGATCTCACCGGCAGCCACGACATCCTCCGGCTCGGGCTGGACGGAGTCAAGGGGGACATAGTCGGCTCTCACCCGCTCGAATCGAGTCGAGAATCGGTGAGCAAACCCTAATTCTTTTTGTTGTAATTTTTTTTTTTTGGGACCATGGACGAAAAACCCTAATTTGAGGTTCCGTTTGGTGTTACTTCGTGGTCTAGGCATGGAGGAACATTGAGGAGAAGAAGAGGATGATCAATAATGTCACATACGGATCGGCGTTCAATCTCAGGAAGGATCTCGACAAGCAGATCCTCTCCAGGTTCGAAACCCTAACCCTAATCTTTAGATTGAATTTGGAAGAAATTGTGGCCCTTGAAATTCTAATTAGCTCTATTTCGGACTAAAACTCTAATATCAGGATTTTTTTAAATAAAGTTGGTGCCTTTGTTAGAAATTCCACAAACAGTACTTGTGAAACTTAGACTCGATTTTGATAAAAGTCTGGAATTTTCATGTTTGGAGATGGTTGTGGCAAATTAGTAGATTCTAATAGTTGGATCTTCCGTAATTTGTAGATTAATGCGAGTGGGTGTGTAATTTAGTTTGAGATTTCATTATCGATCACTAGTTCCGCCGCTTTCACACCAGTTCGTAGACATGTTGATTTCGGAGCGAAGACTTACATGTCAGATACAGTACTGATCACCAAAACCTGTCCTTCTGAAGTTTTGATGTAATAAGCCTTTTCAAGTATGGTATGTGTAATATATTTTTAGAGATAAATGTTCCTGATTCAGTTCCATTTCTGGCTTTTTGTTTCTTAATATAAGTGGTTTTTTTGGGTCTATTTGCATGTATGAAGTTGAAACTTTGGATATGGATATCCAAAGTCCAAACACAACTCATAATTGCTTACCTTCAAATTCGATCTTTAAGCTGTTGGCTTTTCATCCAATAAAGTATATCTTCTACATTGTTTCTAGGTTTGAAGTTGTAGTATTCTAATATAATTTAGTATCATTGACATATTCGTCTGCTGCCGTTTCAGATGTTTGACATTTCGATAAGATTTTGTTGTTGGTGTGAACTGAACCCTTATCCGTGTTCCATTGGAAGTTGGAACCCTGCCGTCTCAAGACTCTCAACACCGGCTTCTGTTGTTGAAGCCGATGCATCCTTTTTTTGGATGTCTTGTCCTTTGCTAATTCTTACGTTTTTACATTTCATTCTTTAATTCTACAATCATATCTAACTAGATTATAGTTTGCAAATTCTCTTTTTGCAGAGCTTGATTCAATTAAGACAAACAATTGCTTTATCTATGCATCGGAGGTTTATATGCATTAAGGTAGTTTTAAGTTTAACCTGAAGCTGATCCTTTTCCTTTTCTGGTTCCAAACCTGTTTTAAGACTCGGGTTCTTTGGTCAAAATTTCAAACTTTGATGCAACTCCTTGCAGCTGGTCCTTTACCTTTTCTGGTTCTTACCCTGTTAAAGACTGGATTGCTTCAGTCAAAAATTCAAACTTTGATGCAACTCCCCATAGCCATAGCAGTTTGATTGTTGTGTCATTTTACCTCTACATTTAGATCATTTTTTCTAGTTTATGGGATCTGGGGAGTGCTCCTTGGTTATGTTACCTTAAATTGCATGAAGAGAAGGTACATATAACTACCGCCATCAATTGCCATATTTTGCTTGCAGATACTTGTCTATGAATTCAACACCCACATAGAAGGTTGATATTAGGTGAGCTTCTGGTTATAAAACTTTGTGGAGCTTTCTCATACTCCACAGACGATCCATTCTGATGGGAGAATGTTTGGATGGTGATAATGATTTTGTTGCACTTATCCATTTTCATTTTGGCAAGTGGCAGTTGTCTAATTTTGTAATCCCTGCAAAATTTTGTAGCTGCAAGACAAAAATAAACCAGTTATGATATTTTAACATTTTGTTAGCCGGAGAATGCCATGGATGAAGTTGGTTTACGGGAAAGGAACTGCATTAAGATCGGCTTGGGCTTGTTTGGCAGCCGGAAACTATTAGAAAGTTTGGTACTTTGTTTCCTTTGAGTTTATAGGAACTAGAGAATGTAGGTTTCCAGACTAAAAAGTTGTTTGTTTGCTACTTGCTAGGAACTAGAGTAAGGAAACTAGAGCTATCATTCTTAGAATAATGTACATATTGACCATGTTATTTAGCTTGGATAACTTTTTTACACAAAATGGTAATAAATGTCGTCCCCTCTACTTTCCTTGAGTTTCCACCATTTGGAATGGAAATTGAATGAGCCACAAACTTTACATGTTTGCTGGTTGGCAGGAAGTTTGTAAACTAAGTTTCAACAACCGAACAACACATCAAATGGAAACTAGGACTTTTCTACTTTCTTTGCTTCCATGCTACATTTTGATTGCCAAACAAGCACTTAATGGCTTAAATATAGACTACTTTTTGGTATTGTAGAGCAAAAGAGGGCGACCAATCTTGGCATTGAAGGTGATTTTATGGAAAACAACTTTCCTTTACATATGATAGCTACTTGTAACTTCTAAAGGCTTCTTATCAATCAATTGTTGATATTTGCTCAACGAGATGTTGCTGAGTGCTTCTTGGTTTAGTGTTTTCTCCCAAGTTTAACGTATCCTGATCAAGCATGATGTCTCTTATAATCTCATGGTGCATGATACTCTTTCGGTGCTAGGTTGTGCCCTTTCATGGGTTTGACTGAGAAGATCAAAGTACATTTTGACATAAATAAAATGTCAACATATTAGGTTTCCCTTCGAAGTCTGGATTTTGGAAAATGTTAATCAATTGCAACAAGCGTATTTTGTTGTGAACTATGCAAAACAGTATATTGACATAATCCCCTTCATTAGTGAGTGATCTTGAGCAGAGCACTATCCTTCGAACATTTTTCATATCTAAAAATGTGCTCCCATGATCTGCTCATTGTTAAGCCATCCCACCCCCTTATTGATCCCTTTTCTGAGACTTCTTATCAGAATTGATGGGTATTGTCACAATTGAATAAGTTGAGCCAACGTAATTTTTCATAGATGATTGGTTTTCGGTGTTAGAGATGAGATTGAAACAATATTGACAAGTCTATCATCGCTAGCCTTTAGCTACACTTTCTTTGTATACTGGAATTGGAGGATAGATACTTTGATTTATTAGCTTAAATTGTGTAAGAAATAAGATATGTTTTCTTACATTCCTACTTGCCTTTTAGGTCCTTTGGCAATCCTCTTTCTTACTAAAGTTCCCTTCAAAATGAATATGGCAACAGCCCAGGTGCCAAATTGGGTTTCAGATAGATTGGAAGTTGTAAATTTAGATTGATATGTCGTCCAACCCTTGTCAGTTTATGTGCTTACAGTCAGTCCAGGTTAATAGGAGGCTTTGATGATAATAATAGGCACCATTACTGTTCTAAAAGGCGGCGCCTAGACGCTAGCAGGAGTTAGGCGTTAGGCACCCGGTGCTTGCCCGACTACCGCCTCGAGACTTTTACAATCTGTCCATGATGAGGGTGAAGCTGACCTCAGCATATGAAGTATGAGGTTGGGGGACAGAAAAATAACTTTTGCTCAATCAAGTCCAAGAATAATGTATCAAGAAAATTGCTATGACAAGTTCTTGTGCTTAGACGAAAATAAAAAATACGTATGAAGTCAATTGTTATTGTGTGTTCTTTTGAAATGGATGAGGCTATTGCCTTTGATTTGGTATCTTTCCTTCTCCAAACAATTAGTTTGAGAGATGCAAACAAGAGGTCATGAAATATGTTGGAGGAATATTAGTATAAATCAATTGATACGTAATTTCACAATAACCTTGAAATTCTATACTCATGCTTTTGTGTGGCGGTGGCTATTCATTAAACCTGTAGTCCTGCAATTTTCTTATTGAACATGTTCTCTCTAGATATATGTTGGCTGTCCGTTTCGAAGACGATAAAGATCATTTACTAACCATGGCATTTCTAGTGTACTTAAACAAAACTCTTCTTTTTGTTGAAAATTATTTCTCCTAGTGGGTACATAGGAAATGGACTAAAACACCTATTAATGTGTTCCCAATTGTTAGTTGTCTTCATTTCTAGTGTACCCTGTCCGTTTTGAAGACGATAAAGATCATTTCCTAACCATGGCATTCCTAGTGTACTTGACCATAGCTCTTCTTCCTTTATGTTGAAAATTATTTCTCTTTGTGGGTATAAAGGAAGTGGACTAAAATGCCTATTAATTCCTTTGGAAATGTCTCTCTTTGGATTGATGGTTCATAGAGGTGAATGCAGTTCTTTGTAACAGCAAACTGTATTATCTTATACCTTAATCTAGTTTTTTCATAGTCTAGGGGAGCTCGGAGGGTGCTTCTTGGTTGCATGCACTTAAACTGCATGACCACAAATGTTGCCCTACCTTTTTTTGGCATGGTTCTCTCTTGCTTACACCTAGCTTGATTAGAATTTGGCACTACCTCAAAGTGTTGAGGTAAGGTTGACTGCTGCTCAAGAAGACTTTTCCGATTCATAGCCTCATGCCGGTAGGAGAAGGCCTGGATGATGATGATTAGTCATCTTTACTCATCATCCCCTCAACAGCAAGGGTGATGCTCCGTATCTCATCAGTTGAACAAGTTAATAACTTATTAGGATTGCATTGTTTTGACCATGTATACATTCATTTGGGCAATATTAATTTTATGGGTAAAAGAGGTAGTTTTCATTTTGCAGATTTCAGCGGCCTCCAGGAGCATTGCCATCCTCAATGCTAGGTTTTGAGGCTCTTACAGGTGGCTTAGATGATTTTGGTTTTGAAGATTACCTCAATGGTACTACCACTATGCCTTTAGAATATTATTTTCTTTTTTACCACTTTTCATTGAATGATCATGTACAAAGGAATGCTTATCCAAAATTATAAACACTAATCTGAAAGAGATGGTAAAACATAAGTTTCTTCCATCATCTTTGATTCATTTTGTCAATCAGGTGTAGAATTTATTTGTAATTGATTCTGTTCTTGGCTCTTCAAATGAATACCTGGCTCCCTACTGCAAACACAATCCATTCATTGTGTTATATCTGTGTGCTTGTGCAAAACGTATCAAATTGGTATTGCACAACTGCCTATAGTTCTATAAATACACAAAAGGAAGTTTTTTGTTCTTTAGTAAATGCTAGCTCGTGCTGCTTGGCTCTCACTTCTGATCCATATTATAAAAGCTGGTCATGACCTGCGTTATAAATTTCTTTTAAACCCCAGCGCTCTCCATTTTAGACTAATAGGATTTTGGATCAACCATTTCAACTAGTGTAAATTATATGGTTGAGAGCAGATTGCTTTGTTATTTACATTGTTATCCATAAACTATTGTAAATTCAAAACTGGTGTTTCTGATTCAAAAAATGCCGTTTGATCATATTTCGTAGAATTAAACATTAGTGCTTTCAGTGTTCTTGGCTGAGCATTAACTTAACCCACTATGCTTGTGCATGTTGATTTGCTGCTCTTGTTGACGAGCCGACCCCAAACAAAAAACTGCAAAATTGACGGATTGTGCTAATGTCATATTTTGGTCCAAACTTGCATATGCATAAATGTGCTTATATAAGCTTTTAATGGTCCTCCTTTCTTTTCTAGTGCCTCAAGACTCAGAGACTTTTCGTCCTGCTGACATGCATCACGGAATGGAGGTTCGCCTTGGCCTTTCAAAGGGACCTGCTTTCCCTGGTCGCATTTGAAATTGATTATCATATGAAGTGTATCGGATCTGTTGGGTGAAATTAGAGCACTTTTATTGCAAGTAAATTCTGTGTTTTGCGGAGGCTTCTGCATATGTGCAAGTGCGATGGTTAAAATATATATTTGGCCTTAAGGGCTTGTACACTACATTATTGATTATTGATATGCAGAGCAACATGTCTGGGACCAAAAACTCTGATTCTCACTGAACTTTTTCCAAGATTAATAATGTTTGTGTGAACTGAATTTACTCTTATTCTTAATCAGGTTTGCTACTAAATTCAGTAGTGCTAATACCTATTTTGTACTCACCTGATAATAGATTGCATGGATAACTTGTATGATTTTGTCCGTATTATACCAAATCAGTACAGTGTGTAATACCATCAAATTATATTTGATTTTTAGTAAACAATTTAGCTGATTGTGTTATGCATTTGGGAAAAGCATAAGCATGAATCCAATTACTAAAAATGGAAGTGCAAGTTTTCAACTTCTCTCATTATTTCATATTTCTATCCAAATTGTCCAGCCAAAAGATTAGCTCTCTCACTAGCAAGTTTAAGATAAATGACATCAACTTTTGAGACTGCAGCAATTGTTGATGATAATCCAATACTGCTTTCTGCTTCATATACTCCTTTCGTTACGGCTTTCATTTTGAGCTTTTTTTTTTTCTCCTCACCCAAATCAAACAATGCAATGTGAGAATCCCTTTCAACCTCAATTCCGTACGTGGTCTCTCTCTCTCTATTTTCTCTTATCTTCCTCAGGTTTTATAAGTGAAATTAGATGTTTCACATTTCAAACAGAAATTTAATACCACCAATCATGATCTCCA
Source organism: Iris pallida (assembly GCA_029216955.1). Classification (NCBI taxonomy): domain Eukaryota; kingdom Viridiplantae; phylum Streptophyta; class Magnoliopsida; order Asparagales; family Iridaceae; genus Iris; species Iris pallida. Next base: position 8,822,472 of record JANAVB010010600.1, read on the forward strand.
ATATTTGACACACCAACAAATAAATAACCAAATGATTTTGAGTGGTCCGACACACATCTAAGTGCACAAAATGCATGGTTAATTCTAATTCTGATCTATGGTTTTAGAATATTTACGTGTACCGAGAGTGCTCTCACTCATTCCTGCAGCTCAACAGGCCGCATGCCAGGTTGGGGTTGGTGTCACTTAGGGGCTGTTTGGTTAGCAGTAAGTGGGCGGGGAGTGGAAAATTTTGCGGTAAGTGACAGGAAAAAATTGGAGTTGCATCGTTTGGTTGCAGCTGCAAGTGCATCACATGGTTGGCTTTTCTGACAACATTTACTTCTTGTCCCCCCTTCTTTTCTTTCCAAAGTCTTACAACCCAAAAGAGTCGTAAGTGCGAGGAAGGTGACGAGTGCGGCTCCCAATGGCGGCAGAAGCAACAAATTTTTTCCTTCACAAACCCACAACTAACACATCCATCATCCGCCGAGGCCCTTACAATAGCAAGACTTGGGAGGGGACAAACATTAAACTTGTTGATGCTGACATATCCTACTAGGACACAGATACCCCAAAAAAGGATGGTCTCTGTATTGCATCTTGTCGGTCACATATCGGACACATACCATCTAAATAAATCTTCATTCTAGAACTTAGTTATGCATGAAACACCATTTAAATATGTTGATTATGAGAGGAAACAAAAAACAGTGGTAAAATATTAAAAAATGTTCAAAATTTATCTACCGTCTAGGCGGCCTAGACGGTTGTTGCCATTTAGAACCATGGTATTATTATTTTAAAGTTTTGAACTTATAATTATATGTATTTTAAATTGGTTTATGGATAAATTGTTAACTTACTTGAGCCCAAAAATAAAAATCTCATCTTTAATTCTTAACCCAAACTCTTTTATTAATAAAAAATTTCAGGCCTTTAAATCCCGCAAACAAGGACTACCCATTTCTCTGTCTTCCAACCCCATTGTGATCCACTCTCTCGAATGAATCCCAGCCAATATGCAAGCTAGGCTATGCAACATCTCATATTGGGCAGACGGGTCCCCAAATCCGGCGATCTCAGCCTTCTAAATTAACCTAAGAAGTCCAGGTTTATGTAGTTTACCCTAACCTATCATGAAATATGCATCATACCTTATTTGATTATCTTGAAAAGAGGAAGAAAGGGACTCGATTTCTTCTCTACTTTGTACGCCTAAGGAGAATTATAACTTCCATGAAATTGTGATATAATGGTACAACGATATGAGTTTATGTCGGTGCACATTGAAACAAATTCCTCGGAGATGGTATGGAAGTAGATGTTCTATTTTCACCAACATTCGTAAAACTGGGGTAAAATATTCAACACACGAAAACTTGGTAATTTATTAGGGGTATGATAATATTGGTAAAGAACTAGAGGGGTTTGGTCTGGAATAGCTAAAGCCAGTATGATTTTGTATCTAGGTACACATAAGATTCATGTAGCTTGTGAAAACCCATCATCTAATTCCAGATGAAGGGAGAGAAAGTAATAAAAACTATAAATACTATTGTTTGGGATGGAGAAATGGTATTAAATGGATCCATCCAAACATCTACAAATGTGAATAAATAGTTTTTAAAAAGTGCTTATTCCTGCTCACTCAAAGGTAAGAAAGCACATAACTTGAAAGCAAATTCTATATTGCAATCTACCTAATCTCAGATAATTAGATGTCGTGTATCTCCTCTTCTCTTCATAGCGAAGAAAACATACAGACACAACTAACACTCAAATTGAGTGTACAAGAAGTTAATTATATGGATTGCAAGATCTGCTATGAAGGCCATCTATTTGTTTATAGATCAATGACATTTCACAATCAGAAGAAAGAAACAAAAATTACATAAGTTTTCATTAATGTGTTGACAATTAATCTTGACTAAATGTCGTTGGACTATTGTATGCTATTGTTTTCCTTAGGTACCTGAGGATTGGGTTTCTACAACCAGAGCTTATCTTGGTCGTCCCTTAACCTTTGTTGTTGACCAGTCTTGGGGTCACCTGCGACCCCGACCTCTTACAGGTCACTCTAGATATGAGAGGTTGTTCTAATTAGGGGAGTTGTCCAAGTCCGAAATCTCAAATTAGAACTTTATATTTCTTTTTTACTTGAGAGAGAAAAGTGATCAATGTACTCTAGGATTCGAGTTGAAAATTAAATCTAATAATTTACATTTATGTTGAGAATGAGTAAGAATGCACAGTTAAAACAATAATTCCTACTGGACTTGTTCTTGGTCGTCTAAGACTGAAAGGACATAAAAGTATATACGCTCTGTTTATTGGCAGTTTTTATATCTTGGTCGTCTAAGACTGAAAGGACATAAAAATTCTCAAGAACTACGAGAGCATCCTAGTTTTCCTACTAGTCTCTCCTCCAAATCTCTTACCAACGTATCCGTACAATATTTGGCTTATACTGCAACAAGAGTATTATAGTGTAATAGTGAACACATGAGCATTTGCATGTAAGCTAGATATCGCAACAAGAGCATGAAATTCTTCGGATCAATGCACTCCGACAGTGCGTTCGGGATCTCCGATCGCCGGACGGCTGCCTCCTTCTCCTCGAGATAACCCCTCGGAATCCATTTTCTTACAGAGGGATCGAATTTTCGAGGGTATAACGTCATTGCTTTCGGTAGAAGAGAGCGTGGCGAGTGCAAAACCGCGGAGGGATTGCAGGGTCGACGGAGCGGTCGACGGACTGCTCGCAGTGGTAGACTAGGGTTTGCTGGGTGGAGAGGTCCAGGGACCGACGCTTGGACTCAATAGCGGATGCATGTGGGAGCCACCGGGGGTGGGTGGAATTTTAAATAAAATAAACTGTTGTTGGAGTGGGTGGGGTTCCCAACTTATGTGGAGAAGACTGTAATGCCCCGCTCCGCACGGCGCATTACGCTGAAGCGTTGACTCAACGAGTCGCGTGGACCGAAAGAATGTATCGATGCAAAACGATACGCGAGCTAAGTTGTCCCGAGCAACGCATCAAACTAAGTCGATGCGAAGAGTTGTCTTGTCCCTAAGAATGCAACGAGTGAATCGATGCGAAGCGCCGCGTTGCCCCGAAGGATGAGTGCATTGAATCGGCTCGAAGATTCTAAGAAATCGAATCGACCAAGGCGCAAGTCCGAATCGAAGCAAGTATTGATTTTAGTTGGTTTCGTGTGCAGGTCATACTTTGACGGAAAAATATTAGAGGTCGATCTTTTGCAATATTTAGTAAGGGGTCCGCGAAATCAAATCGTCGCCTTGCGACGGGCTAAGACTTGGGCATGCTAAGGCGAATTGGGCGTATAACTCAACGAAGCACGAAGTGCTCGAATGGCTAAGTCAGGAGAGTGGCCGTGCAACAAAGTTAGGGAATCGAGCCGCACCGGCTCGGCGAAATGACGAAGGCGTATCGACTCAAGGTGGGAGGATTGACTTCTTTTACTCCTTCATTCGATAAGTCAAATATATCGTTGTATGCTAAAAGTTAACCTATCGACGCCACGGGCGTGGTCCGATCGGAGATAAATCATAGTGTGTGTCGAACACTAAGTTAGAACAATCGGAATGAAACGTGCATCCTATGCACGAGTCGCTATGAAACATTGGATATCGCTAAGGCGAGCGCCTCGGTGCGCAAGCCGTAAGAACATGGGATAATTGTAATCGGCGAGTGCCTTAGTGCACGAACCATACCGTGCCTCTGCGCACGAGTTAGACGGCTAGAACATTGAAAGACAATAGGCGAGCGCCCTAGCGCGCAAGCCCCGAACATTGAATGCTAAGTTATAGAACATGGAGATACGGTCGGAACGTGCCTACGTGCACGAGATAATAAAAGATGGCTTCGTTGCGAGAGAATACAGTTGCGGTATGAATGTGGCGGAACTGTCGGATATGACATGTTGCCTCGAAAGGTGTTCGAGACCTTCGGGTCGTTCGATTTACGAGCATTGAGTTGAGGCACGATGTCATTGAAACATTGAAACGAAGCAAGAAACGTAAGAACATAGAAAGTTAATGAAAGAAACGCGAGATGATAAGTCTGAGTCTCGGACTCAAGACTATGTTTGGTTGTTTGAATTTGATGGCTTGAATGATAGGGCGTTGCATGGCCGATTGGAATGGGCTCGAGATTAATATGATAATAACTCGTGCACGAGTGTTTTCCCCAATCGGATAGTTACCGGATGCACCCGGAACCGATTGGCCGCGGAGGGATTCGAATAATCTTTGTAGGCGCACATCAAAACTAGATGGGAAATGCCGCAAATGATGGTATGCAGCGGAAACATTTCGGTTGTTTTGGGATTGTTACCCAACCCGTGAAACGCCGGGCAGCCCAACCAAATAGTGAGAAAAGAAGGAGAGAAAAGAAAGCAACTCCTTTAGTCCATTCCGGCGCAGATACGCCAACGGCCCTCATATAGTTAAGGAACGATGGGTTGAAAGTGTAGGCGCGAATGCGTCCCGCATATAGATCCTACTTAGAGATGCACTTATAACATGACAGGGAAGGAATGCGGCGTATTCACTTTGCGTCAGTGCAAGGGACGCAAGGACGAGTGCGTCGACTTGGTAAGTCGCGCCACGAATCAAACACGAGATTGCTTATTTGCTTGCCTATTCAATTCGATAACATGATGCTATGATAACATGCTTTACGCTTTCAAAGATGCCATGAAATTGACCCTAAGGAGAACATAGCAAGATCATAACCTAAGTTGCATGATTCAACGTAAAGATTAAAATGTTGGTTTGGAAAGATGATCTTTGAATCAGTACATGCGAGGACGAACGTACTGATCCCCCACCAGCTTCATGCAGGGTGCAGGGAATGGATTGCTCGCGGCGAAGCGTTGCTTGAACGTGTTAAGGCTTGGAATGCCGAAGCGCATTGAAGCGTGCTATCGCATTGACGCTCGGACTACGCAGCTGGATTGATGCGGCCGAGATATAGAAGGCATGATGTATGGAACGGTGAAATCCTTTGTGGGCAAGAGAGAACCTGAGTGTTGTAGCCAATCTGGCATATATTGTTAGGCTATCGAAAGCCATTGTAACCTCAGTTTCGGATATCAATAAAGAGAATTGTTTCGTATACTCTGTTTTTCCTTTCGTTGTTGAATCGAATCAAAAGATAACCATTTGAGAACTTGTCATCTTGCCTTGCACGAGCGCAACTCCAGGCTCGTGCTGTCACGCCCCGATTCATAGAGTCATTTATTCACATACTTTATCTCTTGGAATCGATCGTCCTCGCTTGGGCGTGATGCCGTACAAGTCTGGTATTGCACTTGTACAAGGCAAAGATGGTACATAATCGATTATTCTTCAAATAGGAACACATCGCAGCGGCAGAAGCAGATAAATTGAATCTAACGAGGACAATCTTTCTCATTGAATAGAAGTAAATCACTTCTTTATAGCAACGAAGATAAAAGGACAACTTGAAGTCACACAGAGACATATAGAACTTTATTCTCTTTATTGATAATTGCAAAAGAGTACAAGACTTGTATTGAAGTACAATGATTACAGCACATCTCACTTTACAATGGAAACCAACTGAACAATGCTATACAGCTTACATTTGATATTTGGATACAATGGATTACAACTCGATACACTGACTTGGCTTACAATCTCACTGGTACAACTGATTACAATGTTCCATACATTATGTCCTTTATAAACAGAAGACATCATCTTGTACAAGGAGAGCTTCTGTATGCCCAACAAATCTTCGATGCCGCAGGACCAATCCAGCTAATCTTCGTGTGTAAAACATTCCAAGCACAAGCACCTGCCCACAAAACGTGGGTCAGTACATCATCTATGTACTGGCGAGCAGAATCCAACTCACTCGCATAAACCAACATTTTAAGTGATCATTTAAGCAAGCATTTATTAGAATGATCTTTCTAATTGGGGCCTAGCATCAGTTTACAGTTCATGGGCAATTATCAGAGTGAAACATGTAAACATTATTCTTAGTAACATTCATGTGGACATAACATTAGCATTCTTGGTGTTATCATGCAAAGGCATCATTGAGGCATACTAAGTATTATCATGGAAAGGCATCATTGAGGCATCGTTAGCATTAACATCTTAATATTATGACAGTTCTCACTTCAAGCATTACTTAGCATGTATGTTAGAGTTGAGCAATGTTTCATAGCAAGGCATCTTTCTTAGCATACTGAACTTAACATGTTAAGTAGGATCTCATACTGAAAGGCTACACATAGCATCATTTATTTGGTACATTAAGCACGCAAGTTAAACCAACACATATATTGAGTATATCACATTTAAGTGATTTCTTACCGATAGCCACTCCCTCTTACCTGCATCAAATACAGGTTAACTGTCACACTTACTCTGCCTGCACAAAACATTCATTAGCGTGCATCCTTACAACATGATCATTGGTGTTAGTGCACCATTTTCAGACGTTGCCATATAGGACTTCGAAAGGTAATCGGCGCGCCATTCCACCAGGTTGCGAGCCCGAATGGAATGTCCCGATACCACGTACCCTTAAAGTACGTTTACACTTCCCCCATGGTCGGACCGGTCCCCCTAACGTCCCGGGGTACCGTCCGAGGAAGCAGTCACCCCCTTGTATACAAGTTATCGCTGACCATGCGAATGCGTGTCCGACTCGATCGTGATCATAAAGCAAATGGTGAAATATTGAAATAACTAAAGGCAACTGTGCATCATTCAACTCATCCATGTCGTTTTCAACGACTCATCATTTTCAATATTCTCATCATTCCACTTAGTGATCTCGACGATCCCAAGCCTCATCATTTCTCATTCATTGCTTCATTGCAACATTTCATATATCATTCCCTTCTGAAAGGAACCATAATAATTCATTCATCTCGATAGGACCTGTAGCATTTCATTCATTTCATAGGGACAGTATTCTTTCTTTCATTGCTTATAAGGAAACAGGCAACATTAACAGTTATGCAGAATATATATGATCGATGTGTTTCTTTCAATTCTTTGCGTTAATAGAATAGCCAGTTCATTACTCATGTAGCATTCTCGTAACATCTCATTACTCAAGTGTTCATTCATTTCATCAGATTAAGCATAAGGGACGTTATCGATTCATTCTCAGGCATCATGTTACATTAGCAGTTCGATGTTCATGTGTTATTCATTCAATGATTTCTAGCATATGCATCTCTATCGATTTAGCAACTAAGCATCACATCACAATTGTTCAACATTCAAGGTAAGAGACTTTAGAGACATATTCATAGCATTACGTTATTCCATTTCTTAAGCATGCAGGAATAAGGAGGAAGGAGGACAGTTCCACTTGCCTTATATAATGGTCTTCCTGCTCCAATCCCACTAAACGTAGCTCCACCAGCGAGCCACGTTCCGATACCCATTCCGTCTAGCCAGCTAAGAAAGACTACATCAGTCTCAATTCTCCTGATCTCCAACATAAGTCACGGTCCAACATTCTGATCCCATCCAACAAGCCAATCAAATGCCTCGTGCGGAGCGGGGCATTACATAATATACCACTCAGAAAAAGTTTCGTCCTCAAAACTTAAGGAAACAACTCATCTACTAGATTCACTTAATCACAATGAGTTACTCATTCAGCTTCAATTCAATATTCACTTTAGCCCACTTGATCATTTCAAAATAGTTATCCAACTTGTATCATTTTAATCCATCAATGATTCATTCCATCTTTCTCTTTTTCAAATACTTGCCACTTCTCATTGACTCACCAATATTTTCCTTGCATTCTATCTTGGTCGCAACACATCGCTTCATTTGGATCCACACACATATTTTAGGCGTCTCCAAAACATATGCATTTCAGCCAAAGTCTGCGCTAGTGCGATAAATTCTTCCCATAATAATATTATCTCAGTCGCAATCTATCACTTCGGCTGGATCCATACACATATTTTAGGCGTCCCCAAAACATATGTACTTCAGCCAACTTCCCTGATAGTATAATTCGATCAGCCACAATACAACTCTCTTTCCCAAATCCGACTTAGCATCCTTTCAATTGACTTTATTACTTCATTCACTAGTCACAATTACTATCTTCCAGGCCACAACACTTTACATCAGGGACAACTTGGTTAAGCTCTCTATCCGAGCATAATATTTCTAGCATTCAATCAAGGGTCAAATCTTAGAGTCAATCACATCAAGAGTTCACAACATGCAATCATATTTCTTTTCGAATCCAACAATATTTCTCACCGAGGCAATCCAACTTTTCTAAATGATACAATCCGACATCAACCAACTATCGATTATCCGATCCAACATTCCCGTCATGAGCAGTCAATTTCATCCCATATAATAATTCATTTTCTGATGCATATAACTCAAGTCTCATCCCACGATTCCATTTCTCGCTATAGGCCGACACATAATCCTCAAGGGTCAAACATCTCTAAGGTTCATATTGGAGCATACATACAACATATCACTCTTAGGTCATACTCATCACCATCTCTTGTTCAATGTCACAAGGTCATTCTATGGGTCGCCAACAGCCATCTATTATTCGGTCCAGTCTCAATGGTTAGCTATACCGACAGCTATACCTAATCATCAAGGTGACTTCCCTAGAGTGGACGACTACTAGGGTTATACTAGTTTCTTATTCTTAGGGCCAACAAGCAACCAACAGTTCTAAGGAACTCTACCCAAACCTATGGGTATCAAGTCAGTCTGAATAATGAATCGCCAATTGGGCTAAGCCAACAATTGGAAATTCATCAACTGGTCGCTAGGGTCAAGTCTATCTATCCAGGGTCTTCCTCAAGGAAATAATTCCCACAGAGGCTCATTCTAGACTTACCCGACGATCGACTAAGATCGATCTATCAACATTACGGTCAATCCCAATCCGACATACGATTCTCCTCGTTCTAATAATCCATCAAGTAAATTCCCAATGATTCAATTTCTATTCCAATTCCTTTGTATCCTTATAAACCCATAACCAAGGTTAACCATTTAAGGGTCATCGATTCCGATAGTTTTAACATAACTATAGAATCATACTATTCGGTCTGTATGACAAGGTTGCACCACTAAGTCATAAGCCAACAATCTATATTCCAACCAACAATCACCTATACCGACATTATCCAACACATTTAAAATTTCTTGTTCCCATTCGTTTCTCGATCATCAAACTCTCTTACGGGCATTCTTAAATTTCGTTCTTTTCCCAGCCGTCAAAATCTCATACGAACATTCTTAAAATTCTCTACCTCAAGGGTCAAGTAGTTCATTCCATTCAATCTGATAATTCATGTATTATTTAACCATCCTCTATACAACACAAAGAATCAGGGTTGCTATTTGTCACTTTTCCAATCGCATTAGATTCTTCAACATACATGCACATAGGCAACGACTATCCTTTGGTGATCAAGATGGATTAACATCTATTACACCTTAGGGTCAAAGCATAGATCTCCAATATTCCTATGGTTCATCGACAATATTTCTAAAACTTTCAGCTTAGCAACCAACTTGGTATTAGCCACATCTGATTTGCATTCAACCAACCGAAGTCATCATTTAGATATTTTAAGCCACAACATTCTCTAGCCAAATCCACTTACCCATAGCATACTAACTGTCTCACTAGTCTGAGTCATCACTCGACTAAACAATTTCTAACCAAAGCCACCTGTTACAATTCCGACAATCTCGCTATCCAACATAGCATAACCGTCAAGGGACACTTGAGTCATCTAGCAACAATACATGACTTCCAGCTAAGTCTCGGCACTACCCAATACCCACAGATAGTCTCATTGCTATCCTATGGAAAGGGTCAACAACATCTCGTTCTGAGGTGGTAGAGGCAATATACCACTCAGAAACGAAGCCATCCTTAAACAATACCAACTCAAATCTATTCCGGACATACATGATCTATAATGATCACAACACTTAGCCAACATCTCGGGGTCTCAATATCACCAGCCAACATTCTTAGGGTCTCAAAGCAGTAGCCAGCACACATGAGTCAATTCATCAATTCTGTTGAACTCATCCCTCAATTATTCCATTCACAATTCTTTTTCCAACATCACATAAAATTCTCAACTTGTTACAGCATACATAGTCACTTTTTTCTATTCCCACAGTTCCAAACAACATTCACAATATAGCATACTATGGCATCGAGTCATTGTTGGGTTATTTGTGTCCAAACCAACAACAATCATTCATTCAGGGCATCACAATGTATATAGACTTATTGTATGGAACACCCAGTGAGCAGCCAAGAGGGTCAACGACCTTTCAAGCACAGATAACATAAGGATGATTACCGAACAACAATAGCATAATCGCGGAAGCAATCGTTGATTTAATCTCGGAAGCAACGTTGAGTGATCGCAGAAGCAACTTTGGTTAATCGTCGATGCAACTTTGATTTGAAACGAATCAAAGAAGAGACCAAGGACGTAAAACCGTACTTTAATACCAATTTGTCACGCCCCGATTCATAGAGTCATTTATTCACATACTTTATCTCTTGGAATCGATCGTCCTCGCTTGGGCGTGATGCCGTACAAGTCTGGTATTGCACTTGTACAAGGCAAAGATGGTACATAATCGATTATTCTTCAAATAGGAACACATCGCAGCGGCAGAAGCAGATAAATTGAATCTAACGAGGACAATCTTTCTCATTGAATAGAAGTAAATCACTTCTTTATAGCAACGAAGATAAAAGGACAACTTGAAGTCACACAGAGACATATAGAACTTTATTCTCTTTATTGATAATTGCAAAAGAGTACAAGACTTGTATTGAAGTACAATGATTACAGCACATCTCACTTTACAATGGAAACTAACTGAACAATGCTATACAGCTTACATTTGATATTTGGATACAATGGATTACAACTCGATACACTGACTTGGCTTACAATCTCACTGGTACAACTGATTAAAATGTTCCATACATTATGCCCTTTATAAACAGAAGACATCATCTTGTACAAGGAGAGCTTCTGTATGCCCAACAAATCTTCGATGCCGCAGGACCAATCCAGCTAATCTTCGTGTGTAAAACATTCTAAGCACAAGCACCTGCCCACAAAACGTGGGTCAGTACATCATCTATGTACTGGCGAGCAGAATCCAACTCACTCGCATAAACCAACATTTTAAGTGATCATTTAAGCAAGCATTTATTAGAATGATCTTTCTAATTGGGGCCTAGCATCAGTTTACAGTTCATGGGCAATTATCAGAGTGAAACATGTAAACATTATTCTTAGTAACATTCATGTGGACATAACATTAGCATTCTTGGTGTTATCATGCAAAGGCATCATTGAGGCATACTAAGTATTATCATGGAAAGGCATCATTGAGGCATCGTTAGCATTAACATCTTAATATTATGACAGTTCTCACTTCAAGCATTACTTAGCATGTATGTTAGAGTTGAGCAATATTTCATAGCAAGGCATCTTTCTTAGCATACTGAACTTAACATGTTAAGTAGGATCTCATACTGAAAGGCTACACATAGCATCATTTATTTGGCACATTAAGCACGCAAGTTAAACCAACACATATATTGAGTATATCACATTTAAGTGATTTCTTACCGATAGCCACTCCCTCTTACCTGCATCAAATACAGGTTAACTGTCACACTTACTCTGCCTGCACAAAACATTCATTAGCGTGCATCCTTACAACATGATCATTGGTGTTAGTGCACCATTTTCAGACGTTGCCATATAGGACTTCGAAAGGTAATCGGCGCGCCATTCCACCAGGTTGCGAGCCCGAATGGAATGTCCCGATACCACGTACCCTTAAAGTACGTTTACACTTCCCCCATGGTCGGACCGGTCCCCCTAACGTCCCGGGGTACCGTCCGAGGAAGCAGTCACCCCCTTGTATACAAGTTATCGCTGACCATGCGAATGCGTGTCCGACTCGATCGTGATCATAAAGCAAATGGTGAAATATTGAAATAACTAAAGGCAACTGTGCATCATTCAACTCATCCATGTCGTTTTCAACGACTCATCATTTTCAATATTCTCATCATTCCACTTAGTGATCTCGACGATCCCAAGCCTCATCATTTCTCATTCATTGCTTCATTGCAACATTTCATATATCATTCCCTTCTGAAAGGAACCATAATAATTCATTCATCTCGATAGGACCTGTAGCATTTCATTCATTTCATAGGGACAGTATTCTTTCTTTCATTGCTTATAAGGAAACAGGCAACATTAACAGTTATGCAGAATATATATGATCGATGTGTTTCTTTCAATTCTTTGCGTTAATAGAATAGCCAGTTCATTACTCATGTAGCATTCTCGTAACATCTCATTACTCAAGTGTTCATTCATTTCATCAGATTAAGCATAAGGGACGTTATCGATTCATTCTCAGGCATCATGTTACATTAGCAGTTCGATGTTCATGTGTTATTCATTCAATGATTTCTAGCATATGCATCTCTATCGATTTAGCAACTAAGCATCACATCACAATTGTTCAACATTCAAGGTAAGAGACTTTAGAGACATATTCATAGCATTACGTTATTCCATTTCTTAAGCATGCAGGAATAAGGAGGAAGGAGGACAGTTCCACTTGCCTTATATAATGGTCTTCCTGCTCCAATCCCACTAAACGTAGCTCCACCAGCGAGCCACGTTCCGATACCCATTCCGTCTAGCCAGCTAAGAAAGACTACATCAGTCTCAATTCTCCTGATCTCCAACATAAGTCACGGTCCAACATTCTGATCCCATCCAACAAGCCAATCAAATGCCTCGTGCGGAGCGGGGCATTACACGTGCGGCATCATGCCCCCTGCGAGGACGATGATTCGGGTGATTCCGAGTCGGGGCGTGACAAATTGGTATCAGAGCTCTAGGCTCAATTTCCTCTGGACGCTTGCTTCATCACAATTCGAAAGGTTGCCCACCACCACTTGATATCACTCTTGACTCTACTCGATGCCGCACTGGATGTTCCATACAATAAGTCTAATACAAATCATAAAATTTTGCCGCATGTATTTTGGAAATTTCATGATGTTTGCTAAGAATGTCGCGAAGGGTATATTGTATTGAATGCAAACGAGCCGTAAAAATGTTAGTTGCTGCAAGCGCAACAAATTGTGGAATACGATTTGAGATACTGTGGCAATGTAACATGTTGAATGAGAAATAAAAATGATGCACGACGTGCAACGAGTAATGATGAATATGCGTTAAAATGAAAGTAAGAAGTGATAAGCCAATACCGAATGTGTTAAACGGATTGTGCATTGACTTGGAAAGTCGAGAGTAATTCGTTGCACGAGGTGCGGTAAATATCGGAAATGATTGTTGTACGATGTGCAACGCGTATTGAAAGTAAAAATCATTGCACGTGGTGCAACGCTTATCAAATTAATCGTTGCACGAAGTACGAAGGAAGTTGGAAATGAATCGTTATGCAAAGTGAAATGAAAGTGTCGGAAATAAATCGTAGTACGATGTGCAACGCGTATCGAAAGTGAAATTTGTTGCACGGGGTGCGACGTATATCAAGTAAAATGTTGCACGAGATGCAACGTAAGGAAAGAATTGAAATCGTAAAATCGATAGAACAAATCGTTCGGTTGCACACCAAACTTATGTTGGCAAGCGAGAACATTGACCGAGTGCGTCGGAATTTGATAGAATCAAAGTTACGGTTGTGATCAAGCACGATCACTGCGGAAATCGTGAGTCGGAAGAGAATGTTGGTCTATACTAAGTACAGTGCGAGGGAAATGGCTTGATTTTCGAGTGGTATATGCCATACCACGTAGGCGATGAATGACTCGATTCCGAGTGGTATATGGTATAGCACTTGTGCGATAAATTTCATCGACGCGTTGTGAAAATTGCGGAAGGTATGTCCGCAACGGACGGGAGAGTTCCGAGACTCGTATGAAAATTTGTATGACGGTATGTTGATGCAAGTGTTCTTCAAAAATCGGTTGGGACGATAAGGCGAGACTCGTATCGATGAACAATACGTCGGACGAAAGTTATAAGTTGGTCGGACGACCGAGACTAGCGAATTGATTATGCCTTGACGCAATAATCGGATCGACGGGAAAGGAATACTCGAGCTTGTAAATGAGTCGCACAACTTGCGATCTCGGTAGAAATGTTGGGCGTGACGAATCGAATCGTACGACTTGCAATCTCGATAGAAATGTTAGGCGATGCAAACATTGAAATTGAATCGCACGATGTGCGACTTCGGTAAGAAAGTTGGTTGACGCGAGAAACCGTGCCTATGAAATAGTTGGTTAAGTTACAGCGACACTCAATTGAGTACGACTGAAAACACGCGAAACTTAGAGGGCGAGATCGTATAACTCGAGGGCACGATGTTGGATAATCGGTAACTCGGTTACGCGATCAAAGTATAGCGGGATATAGTGAATCGGAAAATGATTCGATGCGTATGGAAAAGTTTGTGGCGAACTTGGATGTATGCAAAGCGAGTTAAGTTGATGTCGAAACGGATTCGAAGTCGACCCTCTTGCTATCGAAATTGATATGAACTGTCAAGATCGATATGCAAAGAATCGTAAGCACGATGTGAGAATACAAAAAGGAGTGCACCTTGCGCTATCTAAATTTTGTAAGTAACAATACGAGGATGAACGAACTTTGGTTGATCGTAAATTTTGTGATTAATCAAGACGAGACTATAAGTCATCGACGATTGCTCGATGCGTATAGCATCTCGTGTGTCGACCCGCAAATAAGATAGACTCGAACTCGAGGCGAGTAGATGCGTCGTAAATGTCAGAATCATCGACGCTAGTGCAAGAATTTGCTCGGAGGATAGTTGTGCATCAGTTGCGCCGATAGAAATGGTTATGTGCGGATTGGATAGTCGCATAGAAATGGTTATGTCGGAACGTGATTTGGCTCCGAAATAAGATATAGCATGGTTCATAGTAAACTGTCCTTCGTTAATGATCCACAATTTTCGAGCGTAGCTTCGGGGCAGCTGACCCTAGAAGACTTGACCGCCAAATCAAATTGAATGTTGCAGACCGTAAGATGACCCATGCGATATCGCATATGGGATTGCACCGATAACAAATATAACACGGTACATGTTGGCGATAAGTCTAGGCGATTGCGAAGAACGTGCTATGCACGAGAGGGAACGATAAAGGAATGACCTATAAGTCATGTCGTTAGATTCGGATTCACCTTGCAATTGAGCTTGCGTGAATCGAACTTGTATTCGATGTTGCGAGACGGATAATTTGAGAATTTGGCTAGTGAATTCCTACTCATTAGAAAATCAAATGTAAGATGCGTCGTTAAGACATTCGTGTCAAGGCGATCGTTGCCTTGAGCACCGTCGCCTTGATGTAAACTTTCGTGTCGGATAGATTGTGGCCTTTGTACAATGTCAATTTAAACTTGCGTCGGGAAAAATCTAAGCACGGGGGCTATGTGAGTAAACCTAGCGGGCGTAGCCCTGAATGTTGATGCATTTGCAAGTCAACAAAGAAAATCGTATCGAGACAAGTTGCAAGCGAGACTTCGGAAATAGTTGGATGGCGATATCGAACGCAAGGCGTTGCGAAGGATCGTTGCGATCGGATGCGCGATGGCTTGACGCGACGCATAGAGTTGGTAGTCCATATGAAACATACGAAATGAGAAAGGCGATTTTGAAATCGCGTAGTGTTATGCAATGAAATTGCGAGAACAAGTACTATGGATAAGTTCGATCGAGAGTACGAGATGGCAAGCATAGGATTGAAATTTACCTGTCAGCTTTGTTCCAATTTGCTACGACTGGACTGGGTCAAAATACATATATCTTCGGGACGCCTTGAATATAGGTACGGATCCAAATCGAGTTGTATCCAAATTCAAATCGAGCTGCAGGGATGACTTGAAATGTTAGTGAAAAGCTTGCGAGATATTATGAAATCGAACAACATTGGTGGGACGAGATCGTGAAACGATCTATAAAACACTTAGTCGAAGTGTTGGTTTTGGTTCGAGGACGAACCTTCTTTTGAGTGGTATATTCTGTAATGCCCCGCTCCGCACGGCGCATTACGCTGAAGCGTTGACTCAACGAGTCGCGTGGACCGAAAGAATGTATCGATGCAAAACGATACGCGAGCTAAGTTGTCCCGAGCAACGCATCAAACTAAGTCGATGCGAAGAGTTGTCTTGTCCCTAAGAATGCATCGAGTGAATCGATGCGAAGCGCTGCGTTGCCCCGAAGGATGAGTGCATTGAATCGGCTCGAAGATTCTAAGAAATCGAATCGACCAAGGCGCAAGTCCGAATCGAAGCAAGTATTGATTTTAGTTGGTTTCGTGTGCAGGTCATACTTTGACGGAAAAATATTAGAGGTCGATCTTTTGCAATATTTAGTAAGGGGTCCGCGAAATCAAATCGTCGCCTTGCGACGGGCTAAGACTTGGGCATGCTAAGGCGAATTGGGCGTATAACTCAACGAAGCACGAAGTGCTCGAATGGCCAAGTCAGGAGAGTGGCCGTGCAACAAAGTTAGGGAATCGAGCCGCACCGGCTCGGCAAAATGACGAAGGCGTATCGACTCAAGGTGGGAGGATTGACTTCTTTTACTCCTTCATTCGATAAGTCAAATATATCGTTGTATGCTAAAAGTTAACCTATTGACGCCACGGGCGTGGTCCGATCGGAGATAAATCATAGTGTGTGTCGAACACTAAGTTAGAACAATCGGAATGAAACGTGCATCCTATGCACGAGTCGCTATGGAACATTGGATATCGCTAAGGCAAGCGCCTCGGTGCGCAAACCGTAAGAACATGGGATAACTGTAATCGGCGAGTGCCTTAGTGCACGAACCATACCGTACCTCTGCGCACGAGTTAGACGGCTAGAATATTGAAAGATAATAGGCGAGCGCCCTAGCGCGCAAGCCCCGAACATTGAATGCTAAGTTATAGAACATGGAGATACGGTCGGAACGTGCCTACGTGCACGGGATAATAAAAGATGGCTTCGTTGCGAGAGAATACAGTTGCGGTATGAATGTAGCGGAACTGTCGGATATGACATGTTGCCTCGAAAGGTGTTCGAGACCTTCGGGTCATTCGATTTACGAGCATTGAGTTGAGGCACGATGCCATTGAAACATTAAAACGAAGCAAGAAACGTAAGAACATAGAAAGTTAATGAAAGAAACGCGAGATGATAAGTCTGAGTCTCGGACTCAAGACTATGTTTGGTTGTTTGAATTTGATGGCTTGAATGATAGGGTGTTGCATGGCCGTTTGGAATGGGCTCGAGATTAATGTGATAATAACTCGTGCACGAGTGTTTCCCCCAATCGGATAGTTACCGGATGCACCCGGAACCGATTGGCCGCGGAGGGATTCGAATAATCTTTGTAGGCGCACATCAAAACTAGATGGGAAATGCCGCAAATGATGGTATGCAGCGGGAACGTTTCGGTTGTTTTGGGATTGTTACCCAACCCGTGAAACGCCGGGCAGTCCAACCAAATAGTGAGAAAAGAAGGAGAGAAAAGAAAGCAACTCCTTTAGTCCATTCCGGCACGGATACGCCAACGGCCCTCATATAGTTAAGGAACGATGGGTTGAAAGTGTAGGCGCGAATGCGTCCCGCATATAGATCCTACTTAAAGATGCACTTATAACATGACAGGGAAGGAATGCGGCGTATTCACTTTGCGTCAGTGCAAGGGACGCAAGGGCGAGTGCGTCGACTTGGTATGTCGCGCCACGAATCAAACACGAGATTGCTTATTTGCTTGCCTATTCAATTCGATAACATGATGCTATGATAACATGCTTTACGCTTTCAAAGATGCCATAAAATTGACCCTAAGGAGAACATAGCAAGATCATAAGCTAAGTTGCATGATTCAACGTAAAGATTAAAATGTTGGTTTGGAAAGATGATCTTTGAATCAGTACATGCGAGGACGAACGTACTGATCCCCCACCAGCTTCATACAGGGTGCAGGGAATGGATTACTCACGGCGAAGCGTTGCTTGAATGTGTTAAGGCTTGGAATGCCGAAGCGCATTGAAGCGTGCTATCACATTGACGCTCGGACTACGCAGCTGGATTGATGCGGCCGAGATATAGAAGGCATGATGTATGGAACGGTGAAATCCTTTGTGGGCAAGAGAGAACCTGAGTGTTGTAGCCAATCTGGCATATATTGTTAGGCTATCGAAAGCCATTGTAACCTCAGTTTCGGATATCAATAAAGAGAATTGTTTCGTATACTCTGTTTTTCCTTTCGTTGTTGAATCGAATCAAAAGATAACCATTTGAGAACTTGTCATCTTGCCTTGCACGAGTGCAACTCCAGGCTCGTGCGGCATCACGCTCCCTGCGAGGACGATGATTCGGGTGATTCCGAGTCGGGGCGTGACAAAGACCACGGAGTGCGACGAGCGTCGTCTGTGTGTCAGAGAAGCTCGGTGAGGTGACGAGGCCATTCGGAGACAAAGAAGAAGCTCGGGAGCTACCAGATAGCTTTCTGGAACAGGGGAGGCAGAGTTCTGGCCGAACTCTGTCCCCTTGGTTCCAGAACCATTCTGTCACGAAAACACAGAGTTCTGGCCGAACTCTGTGTCAACGGGCTGAGGCTAATTTCAGGATATTTTTAGAAGAGAGCGTGGCGAGTGCAAAGCCACGGAGGGATTGCAGGGTCGACGGACTGCTCGCGGTGGTGGACTAGGGTTTGCTGGGTGGAGAGGTCCAGGGACCGAAGCTTGGACTCAATAGCGGATGCATGTGGGAGCCACTAGGGGCGGGTGCCCCAGTGGAATTTTTAAATTTTTTTTTTTTTACTGTAGCAGCTTTTGCTGCACCACTATTAAGAGTCCATTTTTGTTCACCCTTAAAAACCATGGTGTTTGTTCACCCCTCAACCACATGGTGACATGTGACAAATTTCAAGTCAAATCTATCTTGAAAGTGTACAAAACCACTCTCAAAGTGGTTTTAGTTACCACATGTCTCCATGTAATTTGAGGGTGAACAAACACCATAGTTTTGGGGGGTAAACAAAAATGGAATCCCAGCAGCCAAAGCCCTTTCTTCTTTCCCGGTAACCCTCCTCTTCTCTTGTTTCCATTCTATCTCTACTTCTTCGCAGCTCCAGGCTTGAAGTCCGAAGGAGGAGTGGAGGACGGAAGTCGGGAGAGTTGTTCTTGGAAGAAATACCAACTATAAAGATTAATTTCATAATCAAATTATGTCAGAATTAAGTTATGTCAAAATTAAAAGATAAATTTTTTACTTTGTGTACTGAAAATTAGTCCTTTGTTTGGGTTGTTTGTAGTGTTCTGTATGGTTAATTTTCAGTTTTATACTTTATTTCTATATGTTCAATTTTCTGAGGCTCGTCTTTGAACTCCCTTATGATTGTGCCCCCAGTAAAATTTCATCCTGGATCCGCCACTGCTTGGACTCGAGGGAGTCAGACTTAAGATGGAGGTCCTTCTCGAGGAAGGATAAATGACCGGTGGGCTCATTCCACAGCTGGGTGCAGCAGTCCCCTCTGGCTCTCTAGCTTGCTGAAGGCATGATTTATCTTGGAATCGGTAATGGTGGCCGCGACCAGGCCATAGAAATTTTGGACAACCAAACCCTAACCCTAAATTTTTTGAGAAGGAAAATTGAGGAGCATGGGAACTGACGCGGAGAGGAGAGGGGGAGAGCTCTATAGGACTCAAACTTTTATTTTGTATTGAATTTTCTGTACAAAACTGAATGAATATTGTATGGATATTGGGAGGTTAATTACTATAATGATTTTCTGTGTAGTACACTATTAGTAAAGTATGCTTAGTTGAGAGAGATTTTTAAACTGAATGAATATAGGGGAATAAATATGATACCTTTTTTTATATTGAATGAATATAGGGAACTTAGTTACTGCAATGATTTTCTCTGTAGTACTAATATAGATATTGTTTCCGAAACTTCTAGAGAAGGTTAAAAATGAGAATAAAAATATAATAATGAAAATAAAACTGGATCCCCTAAGCTACAGCTCCAGTTGATATCAAAGGATAATTTGATTTTAAAAAAAAGGTCCAATAGATATTGAAGAGGAGAATTTGATTTAAAAAGACATGCATACATACTCAAACAGCTGGGCATCTACCTATACAATCAGTTTGACCTCTGTTCAAGGATGTGAAGGTTTCCTTGTACAAAATTGACCACATGGTCGTAAAATTACTGTCCGCCTTGTCCTTGTAAATTTCTTGGAAACTTTCGCTTTTAGGATCATAATAAATGAGTAAGTTGAAGTATTTACTTGTAAACAAGATTTTTCCATCCTCCTCGATCAGCAAGGGTTCAACCATATAACCTCTCCTAAACACCCTCCTTAGATAGGAGTCGTAAGAGAGGTCGATAGTGTACTCTTTTACCCAGATACCCACCTCCTTCAGGAACCAAATGTCTACACGACACATACATATGCTAAGCTGTACCAAGCACAACCACCCATTCACTTCCCTGAGCACAATATCGAACTCGGGAACAAGATGGCACGGGTCTACGCCTGGAATCATCGACCATTCCTCCTTCTCGAGATCGAATCGGGCTATGTCGCCAGAAGGAGATACCGGCAACACGTGGGCGAATCCATTGACAACAGCAATGTTGCTCGACAAAAGACTGAATGGCGGGTTCTTCGTTGCCCTCCACCCTTGGGAGGAGCCTATCGTCAAGACCTCACAGGACGAATCCGAGTGGAAAATCAGCACCTTGTACTCTCCGGTGGACCCGACGTAACCTATTTGTGCGAATATGTGACCAAAGTCGTTTCCGCATGCAGGATCATCGATGTCGATCCGCTCTCCTGTTGCCGGATTCCAGATATGCATTGTGTACCGATTGTACACCAATACAAGGCCGTGGCACGCCGACACCGTTTTAAGCAAAGGCGGACGCAGGTCGAACGCCACCAAGTAGGCACCCGAGTCCGCTACCCTCCTTTCTCCATCGTCCATCTTCATGGTGAAGAAAGGAATACGGTTTGCGTTGTAGTCAGAAGTTATTACGAGGACCGTAGGAGGCTTTTGTTCGGACCTCCGCCGATGGAGTCGTAGGAACTCGGAATCGGAACAAAGAAGATGGTACCATGACTTGGAGACACAACGGAACTTGCAGAGTGTCCTCACGGAAAGATGTGGGAGTATCTCCCACGTTATGATATCGGAAGAGAGACGACATCTTCTTCTTGCTCTCTTGGAGGAGGAGGAGGATGCCATCAAGGGATGGGATCTTTGTCTCTCGTTATTAGTTATACAGGGCCTATAATATATATATAGAGGCGGAGGCAATATATGGTTGGTTTATCTCTCTCCGTACCAATGTATATAATTCCTTATATTTCCATTTACTTTATTATAATTTTAGTATAATACTTAATCCATTTGCCCTAAGGATAGGTTTACTTCGTCCCTTATTTTGCCCACCTCACTATCATCACCACAATTAAGGTTCAAATCAAATCTATACATCCAAAAATAGAAATACAAAATCTTCCGTACATTAATAATAATAAAGAAACCTAATTTGAAACTTTCTTAAAAAAAGTCGGTCATTTAAATTTTTTATATTCTCTAAAATATTTTGATGCCTAATTTAAATCTTTTAAAATTTCGATATTTAGAAAAAAAATAGTTTCATTTAAATTTTTTCTATCATTTAAATTTTGAAGCCTAATTTCGTTTATTTAAAAAAATCGGTCTTTTAAAATTTCTATCTTATCTAAAATAAATTTGAAGCATAATTTAAATCTTTTAAAATTCAAACACGGAAAGCCGAATTTTAATGTTTTATAGTTTCTGTCAGATTAGTACCCATTCATATGTTATTAATAAGTTAAATCTTTTAGATTTTCGGTCATTTAAAAAAATTGGCCTAGGTCATTGGAGGAGACCTAAGTCTATGTGAAGAAAGTGATTTAACTTTTTAGGTCATTGGAGGAGACCTAAGTCTATGGTTTATGTACTAGAAGATATGCTGAAAAAATGTATGAAGAAAGTGGTTTAACTTTTTAATCGCTTTATTGGTTCTATGTTGTATGGTTGGACCATAATTTTTTTATTGTCATGTACTTTTGGAGTTTTATCGTTATTAATAAAATTTATTTATTGTAAAATAACAGACATATATGAAAAAAGAAGGTTCACATATTTTTCTTTTCCGTCCTGGGCCTAATAAACATCAGGACCGGCATTGCTTACATTGAATGTAAAAGTGATTGCTATTATGGTTTGTATACCATGTCGTGGCATATTCAAATAATTGGTTGGAAGACAATGGCATGTAAAACATGTTAAAATGTCATCGACTCCGCATTAAAAAGATACTTAACACAATTTAGCTTAGATTACTTGATGATCAATATCTTAGTAATCTTGATTTAGTTGTTTGCATAAAAAATTGAACATACGTTTGCGAGAGCACAGGCGGTGCGTCGGAGATGGGGCAGAGCGCTGCAGGAGGAGGAAGAGCCTTAGCCTAGGCAAAGGCACAGGTGGAGCAAGCTGCGGTGGAGCATGGTAGCAAAGGGGAGTGGAGGTTTTATTGAAAATTCTGAAATTTTGTTGGTCATCTATAAGTTAAAATATGACAAATAAAATCAAAATCAAAAAAAAAAAAAAAAAAAAAAACCCACCGAAGAGGAGGCAGAGCGCGAGTGTAGAGGGGATGGGGAGCCGAGAAGAAGGTGCAGACGGTATGGGGAGTGGAGGAGGAGGGGCATTTTGTTATTTTTTTTCTTCTCAATTTCTCACTTTTGTATCTTAATATAATGTACGGAAGATTTTAGTATTTCTATTTATCGATGTAGATATTTGATCCGAGCCATAATTTTAAATTTAATCTAACGGATGAGACATGGTTGATAGCGGAGGGACAAAATATGGGGTGAATTTAATTCCACCTCATATATATATATATATATATATATATATATATATATATATATATATATATATATATATATATATATATATATATATATATATATATATATATATAACTATTAATAAAAATTGTAATAATTTAAATTATATTAGAATATTTTGCATATAACTTTCAGTATGATTTGTTATGATTATTTTTTAAATTATGGATATGTGTTTAATTAGATAATATTACGTAGCTAGTTTATTTTAATTTTAAATATGTTCAATATTGGGAGATTTTTAATTTTTTCCGCGAGGAGGGGGGATTCGTTATCAACATAGTTAATTTTTAAATTCTATTTTTTTAAAATGGTTGATGATATACACGGCTTAGACGGCTCAAGATTGAGCCCTTTTGAAGCCCTCCTTTATAATAGTACTAGTCACGTCGTTGCACGTATAAAAAAATAATGATACTATTAATAAAGTATATAAAAATTTAAATTATATTAGAATATTTTAAAATATAATTTGACAATATTTTAATATGATTTTTTATGATTATTTTTTAAAATTTTGAATACGTGTTTGATTAGATAATGTTATATAGTTAGTTTAAACATAATTTTAATTTTAAATATATTCTAGTATATGGTAGTTTTTAATTTTTTACGTGAATAGAGAGGATTCAGTTACCCATAAGAAAAAGGTAGTTAATTTAAAAAAAAAATTTAAAAAAGAAAAAAATTGTTGATGATATACTCAGTTTAGACGGCTCACATTTGATCCGTTTTGAAGCCTCATTATAATAGTACTAGTCATCTTCACGTGCATAAAAAAATCAATGATAGTATTAATAAAGTATATATAAATTTAAATTATATTAGAATATTATTAATATAATTTAATATGATTTGTTATGATTATTTTTAAATTATGGATATGTGTTTGATTAGATAATATTGTGTAGTTAGTTTAAACATAATTTTAATTTTAAATATATTTTAGTATTAGGTTGTTTTTAATTTTGTATGTGAGGGTTTGATTATCCATACAGAAGATGAAAAAGGTAGTTAATTTTAAAATTATATTATATTATATTTTTTTAAAATTGTTGATGATATACACGGCTTAGACGGCTCACTTTTGAGCCGTTTTGAAACATCATTATATATATATATATATATATATATATATATATATATATATATATATATATATATATAATGATGTTTCAAAACGGCTCAAAAGTGAGCCGTCTAATCCGTCATTATATCACGGTCCATTTTATTTAAAAAATATTAAAAAAAATTGTTGAAAAAAGTTTAAAATTATGAATATGGGAAATCAAACTCAACCAAACAAGAAAAATACATTGCACCTTAACCACATGAGTTAGAAGAAATATTTAACTATAATTGGATAATCTTCTTATTGCATTTACTAGTCTTCCACTATATAATTAGACTTCAAAACGGCTCAAAAGTGAGCCGTCTAAGCCGTTATTATATCATTGTCCATTTTATTTAAAACAAAATAATCTATGTAAACAAATGTTGAAAAAAGTTTAAAATTATTATATATATTCAACATGGAGAATCGAATTCAACTATATATATAAAAGTCTAGACTTTATATAACGCTTTTATGTAATAAAAGCGTTATTATAAACCACACATATAACCGAGAAGCACAACTATACATGAATTTTATGTACAACTGCGAACCTTTTATTTGCACAGCTCTCTACACCCTTTTATTTAGCTCTCTGTAACCTTTTATTTTGTATTGAATTTTCTGTAGTGAACTGAATAAATATGATGCCTTTTTATGTTGAATGAATATAGGGAAGTTAATTACAGCAATGCTTTTCTATGTACGTAGTACCCTATTGGTAAATTATGCTTAGTTGAGAGAATACGATACCTTTTGGTAAAGTATGCACACTACAGATAGATATTGTTCCCAATCCATCAAGAAGTTTGGAAATATGTTTCCATTCCATATAGGGAAGGTTAGAAATAATAATAATAATAATAAACTTTGATAAAAAAAAGGGGTCCAGTAGATATTGAAGGATAATTTTACCTCTCTTCAAGGATGAGAAGGTTTCGCGTACAAAGTTGACAACATGATTGTAAATCTACTGTCAGCCTTATTCTTGTAATTTTTTTTGGAAACATTTGCTTTTAGGATCATAATAAAGGAGTAAGTTGAAACTTGTAAATATGATTCTTTCATCCTCCTCGATAGTTAAGAGTTCAACCCACCTCCCCCTCCTCATATAGTATGTAGGAGTCGTAGGGGATGTCGATGTGTATTCTTTCACCCAAATATCCTTGTCGTAGTTCTTAAGTAACCAAATGTCTGCACGATACCAGCGTTCGCTTAACCCAATCTGCACCAAGCACAAGAAGCCACCCACTTCCTTGAGCAACAAATGATAGCTGTGTTCGTACCGAGGAGAGAGACTGGGATCACCGACCTTTCCTCGTTCTTGAGGTCGAAGCGGGCTATGCTAGAACCCGAAGAAGATTTTGGCAACGCGTGGACGAATCCATTCAGAACAACAATGTTGCACACATCATACTTGGAAAAGAAGAAACTGAAGGGCGGGGGGTTCTTCGTCGCCATCCACCCCCGGAGCCGCCTATCGTCATGACGTGGCAAGACGTCTCGTAACACGTGTGAAAAATCAGCAACTTGTACTCTCCGGTGGACTCGACGTAACCTATTGTTGCAGCAATTTCTTCCCAAAGGAAATCCTGACCGAATATGTGATCATAATTATTTCTGCGTACTGGAACCTTGATGTCGATCCGCTCTCCTGTTGCAGGGTTCCAGACGCGCATCTTGTCTTGATTGTACACGGCCGCGGCATGCCGATACCTTCTTAAGCAGAGGAGGCCTCTTGTCGAACCCCAAGTCGGCAGCTCTGCCCGCTACCCTCCTTTTTCCGTCGTGCTCGACGTCCATCTTATGGTGAAGAAAGGAATACGGCTTACATGGTAGTCAGAAGTTATTACGAGGGGCGTCAGAGGCTTTTGTTCGGACCTCCGCTGATGGAGTCGTAGGAACTCGGAATCGGAAGAAAGAAGATGGTACCAAGACTTGGAGACGCAACGGAACCTGCAGAGTGTCCTCACATGAAGACGTCCGAGAATCTCCCACATTATGATATGGAAGAGAGACGACATCTTCTTCTTCTTGGGACGACCTTGGCTCTCTTGGGATGCCACAAGGGATCGATCGAGTAATTCATAGGGAATAATTAATAGGGGATATTTCTCTCCATACCTATGTATATAAATTCTCAGATTTCCATCTAGTCCTCGTTTGGTGCCCGGAATCTCGGGTTGAAAAAAGAAAGTGATTTATGTTTGGGTGCCAAAGGAATTGAGAAGGAAAGAAAAATGATTCCCAATAGAAGGAAAATTAGGAGAAAAGTGATTCCATCCATCCAAGCATGAAATCACTTTTCCACATTGAAGTATTAACTTTTCTTTCCAAATTCCTTAGCACTACCAAACATCGGAAAGAAAAAAATCAATGGGAATTAAAGTTTCCCAAAGGAAAGGAAATGACAAGAAATTAATTGCCCTAAGGATAGGTTTACTTCACCCTCCTATTTTGTCCGTCGGATTAGTTTTAGAATTAGGGTTCATATCAAATCTCTACATCCAAATTTAGAAATACTAAATCATCCCTACATTACATTAATATATAAGAGAGAAATCAGGGCCGGCCCTAAGGATAGGTTGTCCTATCCAAAACTTGTTTTTGGTTGCCCCTTAACCCTTATTGTAGGCCGATCCTAGAGGGTTACCCGCAACCTCGACCTATATTGGAATTACGCTGAGCCTGGAGGTTGTCTGAGGGGGTTGTCCAAGCCCCAGGTCTTGTTGGTTTACCCAGGGCCGGCCCTGAGAGAAATTGAGAGAGAAAAAAAAAACCTAATTTGAAACCTAATTTAGTTTCTTTTGAAAAAAATCGGTCATTTAAAATTTTGATATTCTCTAAAATATTTTGAGGCCTATTTAAATATTTTAAATTTTCGATATTAAAAAAATAGTTCCATTCAAAAATTTCCGCTCATTTAAATTTTGAAACCTAATTTAGTCGGTTATTTAAATCTCTAAAATATATTTGAAGCCTAATTTAAATATTTTAAGATTAGAACATAGAATAGAACAACATAATTTCAATCTTTTACACTTTCGGTTAGATTCAAATATATTTTAGAGGGCACTGAAACGATGGTCTAAAAGGAAAAAGAAAAAGGAAAAAAAAATCCAGGTAAAGATTGGATGCCCCCAATTAACACAACTCCACAGACGATCTTACATGTGGAAATAGATTTTGCTGAACAATTTAGAAGAAAAAAAAATCAAGATTTCAAAAAGTTTCAGCATCCATTTTGTCCGGTCTCCAGAAAAGAGCCAACAAAAGCTATGCATTGCCATTAATATAGGAAAATGTAATTGCCAAGAAACTTTTTACTGTCTAACGGTTTTTAAAATGGGTTACTAAAATTATTTTCAATTAATAAAGGAAACTATAAATGTTATTTTCAAAAATTGTAATAAGTTGATGATATTGAGCTCGAGCTTGGCTTGGTATAAGCTCGAGCTCGTCTTGATAAGCAAGCTTGATTCAAGCTTGATAAATAAGCATGGCAAGCTCAAAATCAAGCTCGTTAAGCTTGATTCAAGCTTAACTACCTCAATTTCAAGCTAGGTACGCTTGAATTCAAGTACTTGTAATATTACAAGCTATGGAACACAGGTGAGTCCTATATGTAATGCCCCGCTCCGCACGAGGCATTTGGTTGGCTTGTTGGATGGGATCAGAATGTTGAGAACCAAGAGAGTTGAGACTGATACACTCTCTCTGAGCTGGCTAGACGGATTAAGTGTTGGAACGTGGCTCGCTGGTGGAGCTACGCTTAGGGGGAATGTGTGCAACCAGAATAAGAAGAACCTTTTATGCAGGCAAGTGGAACTGTCCTCCTTCCTCCTTATTCCTGCATGCTTAATAAATGGAATAATGTGGTGCTATGAATTGTCCCTAAATGTTCCATGTCTTAGTCGCTGAATAATAGAGATGCCTATGTTGAGAATTATTGAAATGAATAGGACATGAATATCGAACTGCTGATTGAATCACACTCGAACTGCTAATGTAACTTGTTGCCTGAGAATGAATTGATAATGTCCCTTTTCTTAATGTCTATGAAATGAATGAATACTTGAGTAATGAGATGCTATGAGAATGATACATGAGTAATGAACTGGCTATGCTAGTAACACAAAGAATTGAATGAAACACCTCAATCATGTATATTCTGCATAACTGTTGATATTGCCTGTTTCCTTATAAGCAATGAAAGAAAGAATATTGTCCCTATGAAATGAATAAAATGCTGCAGGTCCTATCGATATGAAGGAAATATTATTTGTTCCTTTCAGAAAGGAATGATATGAGAAATGTTGCAATGAAGCAATGAATGAGAAATGATGAGACTTGGGATCGTCGAGATCACTAAGTGGAATGATGAGAATATTGAAAATGATGGGTCGTTGAAAACGACATAGATGAGTTAAATGATGAACTGTTGCCTTTAGTTATTTCAATATTTCACCATTTGCTTTATGATCACGATCGAGTCGGACACGCATTCGCATGGTCAGCGACAACTTGTATACAAGGGGGTGACTGCTTCCTCGGACGGTACCCCGGGACGTTAGGGGGACCGGTCCGACCATGGGGGAAGTGTAAACGTACTTTAAGGGTACGTGGTATCGGGACATTCCATTCGGGCTCGCAACCTGGTGGAATGGCGCGTCGATTACCTTTCGAAGTCCTATATGGCAACGTCTGAAAATGGTGCACTAACACCAATGATCATGTTGTAAGGATGCATGCTAATGAATGTTTTATGCAGGCAGAGTAAGTATATCGGCTAACCTGTATTTGATACAGGTATGAGGGAGTCGGCTATCAGTAAGAAATCACTTAAATGTGATAACTCAATATATATGTTGGTTTAACTTGCATGCTTACGTTCCAATAAGTAAATGATGCTGTATATAGCCTCTCAGTATGAGATTCTGCTTAACATGTTAAATTCAGTATGCTAGAAGGATGCCATGCTATAATTATTGCTCAAACACAACATACATGCTAAGTGATGCTTGAAGTGAGAACTGTCATAATATGTTTAAGATGTTAATGTTAACGATGCCTCAATGATGCCTTTTCATGATAACACCTAGTATGCCTCAATGATGCCTTTGCATGATAACCACGAGAATGCTATAATGATATGTCCACATGAATGCTGCTAAGAATAGGTTTACATGCTTCACTATGATTATTGCCCATGAACTGTAAACTGATGCTAGGCCCCAGTAGAAAGATCATTCTAATAAATGCTTGCTTAAATGATCACTTTAAATGTTGGTTTATGCGAGTGGGTTGGATTCTACTCGCCAGTGCATAGATGATGTGCTGACCCACGTTTTGTGGGCAGGTGCTCGTGCTTGGGATATTCTACACACGAAGATTGGCTTGATTGGTCCTGCGGCATCGAAGATTTGTTGGGCATACAGAAACTCTCCTTGTACAAGATGATGTCTTCTGTTTATAAAAGGCATTATGTATGGAACATTGTAATCAGTTGTATCAGTGAGTTGTAAGCCAAGTTGGTATATCGAGTTGTAATCCAATGTATCCAAGTATCAAATGTAAGCTCTATAGCATTGTTCAGTTGCCTTTCAATGTAAAGTGAGATTTGTTGTAAGTATTGTACTTCAATACAAGTCTTGTATTTTTCTTCGATTATCAATAAAGAGAATAAAGTTCTATATATCTCTATGTGGCTTCAAGTTATCCTTTTATCTCCGCTGCTATAAAGAAGTGATCTACTTCTATTCAATATGAAAGATTGTCCTCATATACTTCAATTTGTCTGCTTCTGCCGCTGCGATATGTTCCTATTTGAAGAATTATCACCTATGTGCCATCTTTGCCTTGTACAAGTGCAACACCAGACTTGTACGGCATCACGCCCAAGCGAGGACGATCGATTCCAAGAGACAAAATATATGAATAAATGACTCTACGAATCGGGGCGTGACAAATTGGTATCAGAGCACGGCTTTACGTCCTTGGTCTCATCTTTGATTCGTTTCAAATCAAAGTTGCGTCGACGATTAACCAAAGTTGCTTCCGCGATCACTCAACGTTGCTTCTGAGATTTAAATCAGAGATTGCTTCCGCGATTATGCTTTTGTTGTTCTGTAATTATCCTATGTTGTTCGTGTCTGAAAGATCGTTGACCCTCTTGGCTGCTCACTGGATGTTCCATACAATAAGTCTATATACATTGTGATGCCCCTGAATGAATGAATGTTGTTGGTTTGGACACAAATAACCCAACAATGACTCGATGCCATAGTATGCTATAGTATGAATGTTGTTTGGAATTGTGGGAATAAAGAAAAGTTGCTATGTATGCTGTAACAAGTTGAGAATTGAATGTGATGTTGGGAAAGAATTGTGAATGGGGTAATTGATGGATGAGTTCAACAGAACTATTGAATTGACTTATGTGTTTTGGCTAAGTGTTGTGATCATTATAGATCACGAATGTCCGGAATAGATTTGAGTGGGATTGTTTAAGGATGACTTCGTTTCTGAGTGGTATATTGCCTCTACCACCTCAGAACGAGAATTATGTTGACCCTTTCCATAGAATAGCAATGAGACTATCTGTGGGTACTGGGTAGTGCCGAGACTTAGCTGGGAGTCATGTATTATTGCTAGATGACTCGAGTGTCCCCTGACGGTGATTCTATGTTGGGTAGCGAGATTGTCGAAAATTATAATCGGTGGCTTGGTTAGAAATTATTTAGTCGAGTGATGACTTAGACTAGTAAAGACAGTTAGTATGCTATGGGTAAATGAATTTGGCTGGAGAATGTTGTGGCTTAGAAAAATCTGAATGTTGACTTCGATTGGTTGGATGTAAATCAATTGTGGCTAATACAAAGTTGGTTGCTAGCTGAAAGTTTTGAAAATATTGTCGGTGAACCAAAGGAATATTAGAGATCTGTGTTGTGACCCTAAGGTGTAATAGATGTTAATCTATCTTGATCTCCAAAGGATAGTCATTGCCTATGTGCATGTATGCTGAGGAATTTAAATGGATTAGAAAAGTAACAAGTAGCCACCTTGACTATTTGTGTTGCCTAGAGGATGGTTAATTGATACATGAATTGTCGGATTGAATGGAATGAACTACTCGACCCTTGAGGTAGGAAATTTTAAGAATGTCCGTATAAGATTTTGACGGCTGGGTAAAGAAACGAGATTTAAGAATGCCCGTAAGAGAGTTTGATGATTGATGAAATGAATGGGAATTAGAAATTTCAAATGTGTTGGATAAAGTTGGTAGATGTGACCGTTGGATTGGGATATAGTTTGCTGGCTTATGACTTAGAGGTGTGACTTTGTCATACAGACCGAATAGTTTGATTCCATAGTTATGTTATGACTATCAGGAATCAATGACCCTTGAATAGTTAGCCTTGGCTTATGGGTTCGTATGAGTACAAAGGATTTGAAATAGAAATTGGATCATTGAAAATTTACTTGATGGATTATTAGAATGATGAAAATCGTATGTCGAATTGGGAATTTGACCGTAATGTTGATAGATCGATCTTAGTCGATCGTTGGGTAAGTCTAGAATGAGCCTCTGTGGGAATTATTTTCCTTGAGGAAGATCCTGGATAGATAGACTTGACCCTAGCGACCAGTTGATGACTTACCAATTGTTGGCATAGCCGACAATGACGATTAGATATACAGACTAAGTTGATAACCCATAGGTTTGGGTAGAGTTCCTTAGTACTGTCAGTCGCTTGTTGGCCCTAAGAATAAGAAACTAGTATAACCCTAGTAGCCGTCCACTCTAGGGAAGTCACCTGAATGATTAGGTATAGCTGTCTGTATAGCTGACCATTGGGACTGGACCGAATAATAGATGGCTGTTGGCAAACCATAGAATGACCTTGTGGCGTCGAACGAGAGATGGTGATGAGTTCGACCTAAGAATGATATGTTGTATGTATGCTTCACTATGAACCTTAGAGATGTTTGACCCTTGAGGATTATATGTCGGCCTATAGCGGGAACTAGAATTGTGGGATGAGACTTGAGTTGTATGTATCGAATGGTGAATTATTATATGAGATGGAATTGACTGCTCATGACGGAAATGTTGGATCGGTATCGATAGTTGGTTGATGTCGGATTGTATCTTTTAGAAAAGATGAATTGCCTCGGTGAAAAATGTTGTTGGATTTGGGAAGGAAAATGATTGTTGTTGTGAAACCTTGATATGATTGGCTCTAAGTTAGACCTTTGATCGAATGTTAGAAATGTTATACTTGGATAGAGAGCTGTCCCAGATATTAAATGTTGTGGCCTGGAAGATAGCGTTTGTGGCAAGTGAATAAAGTGATAAGTCAATTGAAGGGATGCTAAGCCTGAATTGGGAAAAAGAGTTATATTGTGGCTGATCGAATTATGCTATCATGGAAGTTGGCTGAAGTACATATGTTTTGGGGACGCCTGAAATATGTGTATGGATCCAGCCGAAGTGATAGGTTGCGACTGAGATGATATTACGGGAAGAATTTATCGCACTACTACGGGCTTTGGCTGAAATGCATATGTTTTGGGGACGCCTGAAATATGTGTATGGATCCAAATGAAGTGATGTGTTGCGACCAAGATAGAATATAAAGAAAATGTTGGTGAATTAATGAGAAGTTGCAAGTATTTGGAAAAGAGAAAGATGGAATGAATCGTTGATGAATTAAAATGATACAGTTGGATAACTATTTTGAAATGATCAAGTGGGCTAAAATGAATGTTGAGTTGAAGCTGAATGAGTAACTCATTGTGATTGAGTGAATCTAGTAGATGAGTTGTTTCCTTAAGTTTCGAGGACGAAACTTTTTCTGAGTGGTATATTATGTAATGCCCCGCTCCGCACGAGGCATTTGGTTGGCTTGTTGGATGGGATCAGAATGTTGAGAACCAAGAGAGTTGAGACTGATACACTCTCTCTGAGCTGGCTAGACGGATTAAGTGTTGGAACGTGGCTCGCTGGTGGAGCTACGCTTAGGGGGAATGTGTGCAACCAGAATAAGAAGAACCTTTTATGCAGGCAAGTGGAACTGTCCTCCTTCCTCCTTATTCCTGCATGCTTAATAAATGGAATAATGTGGTGCTATGAATTGTCCCTAAATGTTCCATGTCTTAGTCGCTGAATAATAGAGATGCCTATGTTGAGAATTATTGAAATGAATAAGACATGAATATCGAACTGCTGATTGAATCACACTCGAACTGCTAATGTAACTTGTTGCCTGAGAATGAATTGATAATGTCCCTTTTCTTAATGTCGATGAAATGAATGAATACTTGAGTAATAAGATGCTATGAGAATGATACATGAGTAATGAACTGGCTATGCTAGTAACACAAAGAATTGAATGAAACACCTCAATCATGTATATTCTGCATAACTGTTGATATTGCCTGTTTCCTTATAAGCAATGAAAGAAAGAATATTGTCCCTATGAAATGAATAAAATGCTGCAGGTCCTATCGATATGAAGGAAATATTATTTGTTCCTTTCAGAAAGGAATGATATGAGAAATGTTGCAATGAAGCAATGAATGAGAAATGATGAGACTTGGGATCGTCGAGATCACTAAGTGGAATGATGAGAATATTGAAAATGATGGATCGTTGAAAACGACATAGATGAGTTGAATGATGAACTGTTGCCTTTAGTTATTTCAATATTTCACCATTTGCTTTATGATCACGATCGAGTCGGACACGCATTCGCATGGTCAGCGACAACTTGTATACAAGGGGGTGACTGCTTCCTCGGACGGTACCCCGGGACGTTAGGGGGACCGGTCCGACCATGGGGGAAGTGTAAACGTACTTTAAGGGTACGTGGTATCGGGACATTCCATTCGGGCTCGCAACCTGGTGGAATGGCGCGTCGATTACCTTTCGAAGTCCTATATGGCAACGTCTGAAAATGGTGCACTAACACCAATGATCATGTTGTAAGGATGCATGCTAATGAATGTTTTATGCAGGCAGAGTAAGTATATCGGCTAACCTGTATTTGATACAGGTATGAGGGAGTCGGCTATCAGTAAGAAATCACTTAAATGTGATAACTCAATATATATGTTGGTTTAACTTGCATGCTTACGTTCCAATAAGTAAATGATGCTGTATATAGCCTCTCAGTATGAGATTCTGCTTAACATGTTAAATTCAGTATGCTAGAAGGATGCCATGCTATAATTATTGCTCAAACACAACATACATGCTAAGTGATGCTTGAAGTGAGAACTGTCATAATATGTTTAAGATGTTAATGTTAACGATGCCTCAATGATGCCTTTTCATGATAACACCTAGTATGCCTCAATGATGCCTTTGCATGATAACCACGAGAATGCTATAATGATATGTCCACATGAATGCTGCTAAGAATAGGTTTACATGCTTCACTATGATTATTGCCCATGAACTGTAAACTGATGCTAGGCCCCAGTAGAAAGATCATTCTAATAAATGCTTGCTTAAATGATCACTTTAAATGTTGGTTTATGCGAGTGGGTTGGATTCTACTCGCCAGTGCATAGATGATGTGCTGACCCACGTTTTGTGGGCAGGTGCTCGTGCTTGGGATATTCTACACACGAAGATTGGCTTGATTGGTCCCGCGGCATCGAAGATTTGTTGGGCATACAGAAGCTCTCCTTGTACAAGATGATGTCTTCTGTTTATAAAAGGCATAATGTATGGAACATTGTAATCAGTTGTATCAGTGAGTTGTAAGCCAAGTTGGTATATCGAGTTGTAATCCAATGTATCCAAGTATCAAATGTAAGCTCTATAG
Organism: Iris pallida; assembly: GCA_029216955.1. Lineage (NCBI taxonomy): Eukaryota > Viridiplantae > Streptophyta > Magnoliopsida > Asparagales > Iridaceae > Iris > Iris pallida. The sequence goes on from JANAVB010010600.1 coordinate 8,857,509, forward strand.
CATTGTTCAGTTGCCTTTCAATGTAAAGTGAGATTTGTTGTAAGCATTGTACTTCAATACAAGTCTTGTATTTTTCTTCGATTATCAATAAAGAGAATAAAGTTCTATATATCTCTATGTGGCTTCAAGTTATCCTTTTATCTCCGCTGCTATAAAGAAGTGATCTACTTCTATTCAATATGAAAGATTGTCCTCATATACTTCAATTTGTCTGCTTCTGCCGCTGCGATATGTTCCTATTTGAAGAATTATCACCTATGTGCCATCTTTGCCTTGTACAAGTGCAACACCAGACTTGTACGGCATCACGCCCAAGCGAGGACGATCGATTCCAAGAGACAAAATATATGAATAAATGACTCTACGAATCAGGACGTGACACTATACATTGTCAAAAAAGGAAACTACAACACAAGATACTAAATACCAACATTCCTGAAAGAGAAACTGAGAACCAAAGGAGTGGTTGTCAAGTAATGAAGCCATAAATGCAACTATCATATATGAAGCATGAGATAAAGACAGTTATGGTCATTCATTCTTTACGAGCAGCACTTATGATCCGCTATCACGTTGCGTCAATAGATGTGACAAAGTTTACAATGTATGGAGAAAAGAATTGAAGAGTATGTAGTATGGCATACCACTTGATCGATGAATATTACCTAATTTTTAGTGGACGATAAATATCGACGGTATCGTCATATATTGATGGTATCGGCATTATCCACAATTTCAGATTGGAGTACCGAATTTTTGGTAACGAAAAACAAATTATTAAGTATTAAAATTTTGATTTTTGATTTTTTTTTATACATTTAGTCATAAATTTAAATATTTCGTGTTACTTTTACTAGTTTTGAAATTGAATGAAATAATAGTCTCCCTTGTTGATTGGTTTACTTGCGATTAATAATTTATTTTTGCTTACATGCTTTTACAATTTTATTGTGCTTTTACACCCTTCATGTTCGGTCTTTTTCGTTCAATTTTTCTTTTTTTGCCAAATTGACGAAAACAGTGATGATGTCCAATGTTGGTATCGATCGAAACATGCCAAACCATATGGTTTTTGGCCATATCGGACCAATAGCGGCTAATACTGCAAACTATAATTTTACATCATGAGAATATAGGGGAATAAATATGATACATTTTTTATATCGTTTTTGGCCATAACGGATCGGTATTGGCTAATACAGCAATGATTTCTCTGTAGTACTACCTATTCGTAGGGTATGCACAATACAGATAGATATTGTTTCCAATCCATCAAGAAGTTTGGAAATAAATTTCCATTCCATCTAGAGAAGGTTAGAAATAAGAATAAAAAAATAATAATGAAAATAAAACTGGATCCCCTAAGCTATAGCTCTAGTTGATATTAAAGGATAATTTGATTTTTTTTAAAAAGGGTTCTGATTTAAAAAGACATACATACATACATACTCAAACAGCTCGGCACCTACCTATACAACCAATTTGACCTCTCTTCAAGGATGCAAATGTTTCCGTGTACAAAGTTGACCACATAAAATTATTCTTATCCTGGTCCTTGTAAATTTCTTGAACACTTTCGCTTTTAGGATCATAATAAAATAGTGAGTTTAAGTATTTACTTGTAAACAAGATTCTCCCGTCCACCTCGATCAGCAAGGGTTCAACCATATAACCCGTACTACATGCCTTCCTTAGATAGGAGTCGTAGGGGAAGTCAATAGTGTACTCTTTCACCCAGATACCCACCTCCTTCAGGAACCAAATGTCTGCATGACACCTATATATGCTAACCAAACACAACAACCCATTCACTTCCCTGAGCAAAACATCGTAGTATTCGGACTTGGGACCAAGATGGCACGGTTCTACGCTTCGGACCACCGACCATTCCTCCTTCTCGAGATCGAATCGAGCTATGCCATCAGAAGGAGATACCGACAACACGTGGACGAATCCATTGACAACAGCAATGTTGCACGAGGAAAAGAAAAGACTGAATGGCGGGTTCTTCGTTGCCCTCCACCCCCGGGAGCCGCCTATCGTGAAGACCTCGCAGGACACGTCCGAGTGGAAAATCTGCAACTTGTACTCTCCGGTGGACTCGACGTAACCTATTGCTGCGAGTACGCGACCAAAGTTGTTTCCGCGTGCGGGAACATCGATGTCAGTATGCTCTCCTGTTGCAGGGTTCCAGATGCGCATCGCGTACCGATTGTACACCAATACAAGGCCGTGGCACGCCGACACCGTTTTAAGCAATGGCGGGCACATGTCGAACCATTCCAAGTCGGCAGCCGAGCCCGCTACCCTCCTTCCTCCGACCATCTTCATGGTGAAGAAAGGAATACAGCTTGCGAAGTAGTCAGGAGTTATTACGAGGAGAGTAGGAGGGTTTTGTTCGGACCTCCGCCGATGGAGTCGTAGGAACTCGGGATCGGAAGAGAGAAGATGGTACCATGACTTGGAGACGCAACGGAACTTGCAGAGTATCTTCACAGGAACACGTGGGAGGATCTCCCACGTTACGATATCGGAAGAGAGACGATATCTTCTTCTTCCTGGGACGACCTTGGCGCTTTTGGGGGAGGAGGATGCCATCAAGGGGTTGGATCAAGTCATTAATAGGGGATCTTTGTCTCTGGTTATTAGCATGTGTATATATATAGGCGGAGGCAATATAATATGATTGGTTTATAAATCCTAATCTCATTTCTATATATGTGTCCCTCTCCATACCTATGTATATAATTCCTAATATTTCCATTTACTTGATTATACTAATTTTAGTATAATACTTTATCCTAGTTATATTAGGATTTGCCCTAAGGATAGGTTTACTATCCTAAAAATAGTGCATAGTTATTAAGTGGCTTTGTAGATGCGGGTAGTGTTTGTTTTCTGGTAATAATAATATATTATGTGACGTTATTTTATTACATATATATATATATATATATATATATATATATATATATATATATATATATATATATATATTACCTACTTGGGTGCCCCGGACGAGAGAATGTATTCTGGTTTGCGCATTTGAAAGTAAAAGTAAATTTGGGGTTTAATATCAATCAACTAATTTGGTCATTTTTATATATAACTTACTACATTGCTTCTTGTAGAAAATCTATTTCTATCCGCCACACCGGACTGAGGTGATCGGATAACTTTCTTGGCGTCGCCGCAAAACAAATTCGTGATGCGATCCGCGACCAGAAGGATCGTAATCATTTGGGACAATAAATCCAAGTTCGGATCACGTTTGAGCAATGAATTGCATGCGATGAGGGCTAGATTTAACGATCCTAGGTATGTGGAAAGGTCTGAGATGGTGAAGGTGGCAGGAAAGAAGGCGAAAAAGTGGTATGGTAGGTCGATTCTGATGACGGAACATTTCCGTCGCATGATACGTATTTCATTCTATACATATTATTTTAATAAAAGTAGGATAAAATATTTAATTCTAGTAACATACAATATTTTTTTACAGGTCCAGAGAGGTGAGTACGCTAACATGGTGACCGTCTTCCTTGCTACCCATAGGAAGGGTGGACAACTTATCGATGAGATGGCTATGCAGAGTTACTTAAGTATTACTTTACGTTTTGTTAATTTTAATATAACTTAGAAAATATACAAATAAATATCCATGTAGTTAGTAATAAGTATATTAACAATTATGTGCATGACGAGTGTATAGTAAGTAGTACGCTTACTGAAAGAGACGTACTTTTTTGGATGAGTATCTTAGGCTCCGTGAGCGGTCGACCCGACCAAGGGAGAGGCTGGTAGTTCCTTGGAACCTCCACCCAACCAGCTCCGTTGGTTGACGAGTTGTGGATGACTGCCGATGGTGGTCTGCGGAGGGATATTTACTACGGTACGAGATCCTATGATGCCTCCTATGTTGCGTTGCAGTCCTCTAGGACCCCTATGTCAGTGTGGATATAACACAACCCTTCCAGGAGTCAGTACGAGCCCAACAGGAAAGAGTTGACCATCAAATTATATCTACGTGTGACGAGGTTCTACCTAGGATTACGGAGCAGCCTACACCACATACTGATGATGCGAAGATCACAACACATTTTGATTTTTTGAGCGTAGCATGATGGAGCTGAGGGATCTGACCACGGTGCTACAGGGGCTGCATGTAGCCATAGACCATGCACTGACGAGGCTACAGACAACACAGGTTCAGATAAGCCAGTCAGTGGAGCAGAGTGATGGAAGGATGTTTTCTGTCATGGATACTTGCGATGCTCGACTGACAGGGTTGGAGCTAGCATATACGTCCTCCTAGTCCGCCGACATCACTGCACTGACTTCTTCATTGGGTGGCGTGATGCTTTCACATGAGCAGTTTGACGCGCTATTATCCCAGATCCGCAACGGTGATCCTCCTCCTACTGATCAGTAGTTCTTCGGATATTTGTGTGAATTGACCCATTCATGGGTCTTTTATTATTTTTTTACGAACACTTTTATTGTCTGACTAGATAGGGATATTTATTTCATACTTTTATCAATTTATTTCAGTTTTTATCTATTTCATTTCATATAATTTTGTGTACAATTTGGTGTTGAGTGTGAATGTACTGGTGTTGAGTGTTCCACCGAAGGGGCCGGTGAAATCAAAAAAATGAACGGAGGGTTGCTCCGGATCTGTCTATTTTTATGAACTGTGACATTGCAAGGATATATATGACAAACTGCAAGCATACATTTGATTCAATTTTTTTTTTACATTTTTTGTAATTTAGCGACGTTTAGCGATGTCCATAAAGCGGCACTAAATATGTTGCTAACTATTCATAACGTCACTACGTTGTCGCTAAATGTCGCTAAATTTATGAATAGCAGTAGTTCCCAGAACGTCGCTAAACATCGCTCATATTAACGACATTTGGCGACACATAGCACATCGCTAATGTAGTGACGTTGATTCACTAAACATCGCAATTAGGGACAACGAATAGCGAGGTTTTGTGACGTTTTCACTGTCAGCGACTAGGACGACGCGACTACACTGAAACGTCGCTAACTACTTCACTAAACTATTTTAGCATCGTTTTAATGCCATTACGTTTTCAGGACTTATTTTGGTAGTGGCAGCGACTCGAAAATACACTATGCAATTGAAAAAATAGTGAATAGAAAAATATTGTCTAAGAAGAACAATCACTGACACGTTTGCATCGCATCATGTCGGAGACATATTTGACACGAAACAGAGACTCCAAAATACACTAAGATTGGAGCGGGGGCCGTGTCGCCGCGCCCAAACAATGTTTTGCTTAATAAACGTGTTCGTGTCAAAGTAACAACTTTGATTTGGTCATCCATGTATATTTCATGGGCATTGACAAATGGTTTCATTTGATTTGGAAACAACCAAATCTTTTATTACTTTATTCTTCATTTGATCCGGACACAAATGAAGAAAGTAACCAAGAATAGATCAAAGCAATAAATTATAAAGAAATGATAACAATATTAGGTAGAAAAGAGAAACTGAAAGAGATAAATCGTACCCCAAAACTCCATGGTTGCTGGAAACGAAAGGATTTGAGAGAGAGAGAGAGAGATTCAGTAGATCGTTTCTTTCCTCTAACTGCAGCCTACAAAACAGTACCAAAATCACTAAATGTGTGCCAAAATTGGGATGTTGTCAATAAAACAGAAGTCATAAACCTTCCACATTATAATTGTAAAGATATATTTACTTCTTAAGTGTAGGGTCCTCTTCAACAATACTATCAAAAATTACATTAACCTGGAAATACTTAAATTGAGAACTAATTTATAGACACTAGATGGAAGATATGCCTAGTATAAGAGGTGCCAGGTTATTGCTGATGGTTAGTCAAAAATTGTCACCAGAAGCTCAACAGATTTTGGGTTGAAAATTAACAACCGTAAGCAAAAGCAAATCTCAAGTCCTGGGGAGGACTTTTGAGTTTCCACACAAGATATGATATTGTTTTCAATAATCAAAGTAAGGTTATACTGCAACTTAGGCTGTGTTTGGTTGGGCTTTTTTCCATGGAAAATATTTTCATCACAAATTTTCCACCAATTATAGTGTTTGATAGCTTATATTTTCTATGGAATTATTTTCCAAAAACTACCATTTTCCATATTTTCTTCTAAAATGGTGGAAAATGAAACTTGTCCAACCCATAGGAAAATATCGTTTTCCATGGAAAATAACTATTTCCGTGGAAAATAATGACAATCAAACACCAAATAAAGTTCTCCATGGAATTTTTTTCCTAGGAAAATAATTCCATGGAATTAATTTCTTTTCCACATATTTTCCACCTTGCAATCAAACACACCCTTAGATGAAAAGTTCTTAAAAACACAATGCACTTAGATATCATATTCATGCTTTTTGTAATAACATGAACCTCATCTTTTCACAAGATATGGTATTGTTTCAAATAGTCAAGGTAACCTTACCTTGATCACAAGACATCATTACTTAGACATCATATTCATGCTGCAAGTTTAATATGAAAGAGTTCTATAAAAACACAATGCACTTAGACATCAGATTCAAGCAAGTTTAATACGAAAAAGTTTTAAAAAAAAACATAAATGCACTCAGACATCAGATTCAAGCTGGTGATTATCCACTTAAGTCGGCATGCGGAGGAAACATTGCCAACTAAGAAAAAATGGCAAAAGTATTGATTAGTAGAAGCAACTGCAAAAATCTAAAACGATAAAATGATAAACATAAGGTTAGTTGATTATCAACTAAGTTTGCTAGTGGAGGAAATCTTGTCAATTCATAGAAATGTAAACAAAATAATTAAACCAAGAGATGATGCAATAAAATTGTTGAGATAATAATAACATGAAATATAGCAATGTACACTGTAAACTAATCCAATATCTAACATCATTAACAATCAGTAGCTAAATAAAAATGACAATGAGATATTACAATATTCATGTTAAATACAAGGATAGGTACTACATAAATGGGCATTAGCATCCTAATAAAAACAATATGCAACTGTATCCCTTAATGCCTTCACTATCTAAACAAGTCTGATGCTATCATTTAAACACAAGGAGAAACAGCAACTCAACCGTTATTCCAACCAAAACTTATATGCTTTCTTTAAATTTTACTCTAAGAAAAGAGTATATAAAAAATAAATAAAAAATTAGAGTTATTCCGCTAATTATTTAAACCAATGTCTTCTTTTTATTTTTATTCATCGAAGAAAAAACCTCTTATTTATTCGTTCATTACGCTCAGTCCACATATTCAAGATAAATGATGAAAACTTAAGAAATCTGGATATAAAGAGTTCCTCTAGAATGAAAAAGTAATTTTAAACATTTTTAAAGGTGGAATTATGATACAAAAATTACACAGTTCAATTCAACTTATCGCATTAGGTACATCACATCAATAAGACTTTTTGGGTCTAAACTAAAAGTGATAAAAAAATTAGCAATAGCTAAAAATATGATGCATGAACATACAACTTTTACATTATATCCTAAGAGATTTGTGTCTGAGTTGTATAATGTCAGATATGTATCAAACTAAGACGGTCCAAATTGGTGATGTGTCCAAACTATATTTTACATCTGTGTCCAAGCCATGTTACCAACTATGAGTTTGGTCAATCAACATATATTTCTGTAAGAAATATCAAACTAAGACACTCATTAATTACCAATTATTCATAAATCATATTAGGGGGCAAATGCAAATGAAAAGGAAGAAGAAACTAATAGAAACACATTGTCTTTGTCTAAGAAGAACAATTAGCGCACCACGTCCGCATAACATCATGTCGGACACATATCAGACACGACGTAGAGACTCCAAAATATATTAAGATTGGAGTGATGCCCGTGTCGATGGGGTGCGTCTTGATTAGGGTAAAAAAAAAAGTAGGGCCAATTCAATTTTTTTCCAAAAAAAAATAGATGAGTTAAGTCAGATTAGGTGAAGGGAAGTTAATTGAGGAGAGCGTCGATACATAAAATTTTATTAATTTTATTGAAGGAAAAGTAAGTGTGGTGCGTTTAGTAACGCTGGTTTAAATTTGAGGTTTTGAGTGGGATGAAAATTAATAAAAGTGCAATACTTATAAAAATTGCTAATATTTCTTCACAAAAAATATTTTCACATATCTAATATCTATATAGAAAAAAAACTAGAATCCAAGCATTGGTATAATTTGTGGATAAGATCAAATGTGGATGCCATTATTCCTATGTATATATTGGATTACCAATTTTTTCCCTCATTAATATCTTTTTAAATTTGTTGGAAGCGTTCACTTTAGGATCATAATAGAAGCGAAGTTTGTAAACAAGATTCTTCCATCATTCTCGATCGGTTCAACCTTCACCCCCTCCTCAGATAGAAGTCATCGTAGTAGTTGTTGATCGTGTATTCTTTCACCCAGTTGTTGATTAACCAAATGTTTGCACTATACCTACGTTTGCTAAACTGAAAATGCACTAAGCACAAGAAACCCGTTCACTTCCCTGAGCGACAAATCGGAGTATTCTCGACGAGGAGCGAGATGAAAAGGTGTACATCTGGGATCACCGACCAATCCTCCTCCTCGAGATCGAATCGAGCTATGCCGTCGGAGATAATGTCAACACCCATTGACAACAGCAATGTTGCACGTATTATACTTGGAAAAAGGAGCTTGAATGGCGGCTTCTTCGCTTTCCTCCACCCCCGGCGGAGCCTACATCTCCTTGTACTCTCTTGTACTCCTTGCACAGCTTGCTCGGTGAGCCCCCGGCGCCATCGCCATTAATGTCGACAACGCTCAATGAGTTTAGAATATTATGCTTGGAGAGACTTCCGAGACGGACGTACTCGATCGAATCGAGCTATGCCGTCGGAAGGAGATAATGGCAACACGTGGATGAATCCATTGACAACAGCAATGTTGCACGTATTATACTTGGAAAAAGGAGCTTGAATGGCGGCTTCTTCGCTTCCCTCCACCCCCGGCGGACATCTCGTGATGCATGTGGAAAGTCAGCACCTTGTACTCTCTTGTACTCCTTGCACAGCTTGCTCGGTGAGCCCCCGGCGCCATCGCCATTAATGTCGACAACGCTCAATGAGTTCAGAATATTATGCTTGGAGAGACTTCCGAGACGGACGTACTCGAGATACATGTTATACGTGGGCATAGCGTAGCGATTGTTGGCATCCATGACAAGCTCATCACCAAACAGTACTCCGGGCAACCACAGAGTCTTCCTGACTTGAGTATTCGTTTGTAGAGACTTTCTCGACTTGCGTATTCAAGATACATGGTGACTGTGCTGATATATGTTTGATTTAGTTGATATGTCTCCAGTCTCAAGTTTCATTTACATTTAACATTTATAAAAGATATTAAAAGCAATAGAGAAAATCTAAGATAAACAATATTTCATTAATATATTTGAAAATTTTAAAAAAATACAAAAAATCTCAAAGATAAAAAGACCAAGAACACATGGTACTTAGACTTTATTCAATAGTTATGTGTCTTGTTTAATTATCACTTGTCATGCTTCTTGTATTTTTTTTGGTAACATCATGCAAGTTGTATGAATTGAGTATTTTCGACGTAAAATAATATATTTGTTTCCACTTGGACCAACTATTGTAAACACAATATATACCTAATAAATACTGATGTTTTTCATGAAATGAGGTCTATAATAGATATGTTATATAAACACAATATATAATATAATAAACACAATGTATACTATAATAAACATAATAAACTGCATAATTTTTTACTTAGTAAAGACTATTGAGCTGTGCGACAAAGTTCATATGATATAGGAGATAAATTACTATATATACCATTAACCATCACTTCATTGTCCAGGCTTACTCCAAATTATGCTGCATGAATATGGATACGGGTACAGATAAAGATACAATATGCAAGGATGGAGCCACAAGTTTAGTTCGAGCCTCCTCAGACTGAACAAAAAATTTCTTTTTGAATTCTCGATCAATGGACTATTGTATTTTGGTTGGGTAGTTGGAAGAGTTGGACTGGACTGAGATAAATTTTGATTAAACTAGAATTTGAACTTGTGTCATATGGTAAAAAAAATTATATTTTGACAATAATAAAGAAATATCACACTACAAGAAATAATAAGCTACAGAAAAAGGTGAATGAAGGAAAATAAAAATATATAACTTTGCCAATATTATATCTTCAACTAAAAACATTTATATATTTACAATTTGACTTCACTGAATAATTTTTAAGTAATATAATTTATATGGGTATAATTGTTAATTAGTATAAGACATAACTTTTTCTCCTTCTTGTAGGGATTAAATTTCTTATGTTATGAGAGAAAGTAATCCCTCCACGTTTTATTCATATACCAAATAAAAAAAATGCACTATTCCCTCCCATTTTTCTTCTCAGTTTTTTTGCCCCCATTTTTTTCCCCTACCAAATAGACCCTAAAGGTTATCCATAAATTCATGCATAAATATTCGAAGATTATAGTTAAAAATAAGCAAAAAAAATCTATTAGATTTAGGGGTTTTGTTATAGTGCCATAACAACCTTTGAAAGAAAAAAAAAAAAAAAAATCCTTTTTAGAACATCACTTTACGTATCAACCTAATTCAGGTTTAGGTCTACCCTAGTCCTATTAGCTCCTTTGAGAACTATTGTCTCACTCTTCTCTATTAGCCCATTCAGTAGAGATATTTTTACTCTGAACTGACTGAATATCTGATTAACTAACTATATTAAAGTTAGTAATGGACTAGACGATGGCTGAAAATTACAATTTTTATTAATATTTCTTTTCGATATTTGAAAATGTCGAAAAGAAGGGGAAAAAAGTGAATAATTGGTGATGGAAAGTGAATTTATGCGGGTGAGTGGAACAATTATTTCCCCACCTATTTGTTCTCTTTCACTTTTGGAATTAATTTTCTTCTTGACTTTTATACTATAAAAAATCTTATCATTCTTAGAGCATCTCCAACCCTATTATGAGTTTGGGAAAAATGGTTGCCACATAGGATTCACCATTTTTTATTCAAAATTCCTTCTCCAATGCAAATGTAAAATAAATTGTGAAGTTGACATGACAATGACATATCAAAAACAATGTGAAGTTGGTTGTCTAGATCTAGACAATAGATTTCACAATGATTTACTTCAACATTATCAATTATGAATAAAAATATTTATAAAAAAGAAAGAAGTGGAAAAGTTGTCTTGGAAGTTGAAAAAAGTAATTTTATTGTCTTCTCATTACTTTTGCATTGGAGAACACTTTTTTATCTCATTGTCTTGTGTGAATATTATCTTGCCACATAGAAAAGTCATTGTCTTGTTCCTCATACAACATAGAAATCACAACACAAAACAAGACAATAAGGTTGGAGATGCTCTTATCAGCTGATAATATCTAAACTAGACCTCTTCTAAAGTGATCATATACTGAAAGTCACTCCTCTCAAGTTTAGCTTTTAAAAAGACAGATGTACAGAAGGAAGAAAAATAATCCCCGTAAATATTAGATGCCCCCAAATAACACAACTCCACATTCGAGATGAGTATTCGTTTTTGTCAGTTTCAACCAAGCCGATTTTTCATAAACCGAAATAACCAAATTGAACAAAATAAAACCAAAACTGAACCGAATTGATTTAAACCGAACCAAAATTTCACAACAGTACAAATAATACCAACAGTATAGCCCTGCTCATATTTATACGCATCAGTACAGATAGAAGAGTGGGCCCAAAATATAGCGCTGCTCATATTCCAACAGGATAATTGCTCATTATATATTTCTCCTCCCTATCAAAAAAAATATATATATATATTTCTCCTCAAGATCACCATTTGGAAAATTTAACTTATATTAGTATATATTAGTACTCAGTCTAACATTGTGTAAATTAGTTACTATATCTATATACCTATATGAAATCACATATTTTTCTTTTACATCCGATCCACATTTGCATTTTGCTTTATTTGTATGAATTTCTTCTTAGATACAATCCGGTTTGAGATTGTCTTGCCAAATATGGTTATTTATTTTTATGTACAAAAAAGATTGGTCTTTGTTTCCATATTCCTATTCGATTGTCATAGAAAACAAATACGGATGCCTTCGAGTGCACCCTTAACAAGTTGTAAATGTTAGTTTGTAATGTTAGAATAGATGAGCTACTAGCACAATGTGGAAAATGATATTTGACCTACTTTCGACAACCATTCTTGTTTGGGGTTAATCTTTGATGGATGAGGGAAAAAAGAGACCCTGAAAAAACCTTACTAAGTTTATGGTTTCAAATACCTTAGCAACTAAAGTTTTAATATATGCAAGCATAGTCATTGAACATTGCTTTAGGTAGTACTTTATATCTTTATAAAGTTATGTTATAGATATGCTACATAATGGAGATGGAATCACCCAAAAAATTTTTGGAGACAAATAGCATTTTTGTAAGTTATATAGATATGGGGAGGGAGTTTGTTTGGGAACAAGTTATTAAGTTATATAGATATGGGGAGGGAGTTTGTATAAATATATAGTTAATGGTAGAGGCAATATACGATTTGTTAGGATAATTAGGTTTCACAAGTCCTAATTAATTTGGTATCATCTCATAATTATATATTTTTATTTATTTATTTCCTCTGTGTGTATATATATAGTTAGTGCACTCAGACATCAGATTCAAGCTCATCTCATCATCAACTCCATCCTTATCATTGTCATCCTTAGCCTTCATATTTGCTTGCCCCTTCTCCACATTTTTTCCTATTAAGCTATCACAATTTTCTTGTAAATGAAATGCAGCAAAATCCATAAAAATGGATTAGTAGAGCAGCAACTGCCAAAAACTAAATGGATAAATGATAAACATAGTTTTAAAAATCTAAAAGGATAAAATGATAAACATAAGGTTAGTTGATTATCAACTAAGTTTGCTTGTGGAGGAAAAGTTAATTAAGGGGAAGACATACATAAAATTTTATTTGCTTTGAAGGAAAAGTTAAGTGTGGTGCGTTTAATAACTCTGGTTTAGATTTGAGTTTTAATAAATCGGGTTTAGATTTGAGGTTTAAGTGAGATGCAAATTAATAAAAGTTAATACTTGTAAAAATTGTCAAAATTTTCACAAAAAATATTTTCACAAATCTAATATCTATATAAAAAAATAACTAGAATCCAAACATTGATATAATTTGTGGATAAGATCAAATGTGGATGCCATTATCCTTATGTATACATTGAATTACAAATTTTTTCCTCTCTTCAAAGATGCCAAGGTTTCCACATACAAGGTTGACAACATTAATATCTTCTCATCATCAACCTTGTAAATTTGTCGGAAGCGTTCACTTTTAGGATCGTAATAGAAGAGTAAGTTGAAGTTTGTAAACAAGATCCGTCCATCCTTCTCGATCATCAAGGGTTCAACCCTCACCCACCTCCTCAGATAGGAATCATCGTAATAGTTGTCGATTGTATATTCTTTCAGCCAGATCATATCCTTGCCGTAGTCCTTGAGTAACCAAATGTCTGCATTATACCTACGCTCCCTAAACTTAAAATGCACCAAGCACAAGAAGCCATTCACCTCCCTGAGGGACAATTTGATGTATTCGAGCGGAGCGAGATGACAGGGGTGTACACCTGGGATCACCGACCAATCCTCCTCCTCGAGATCGAATCGAGCTATGTCGTCGGAAGGAGATAATGGCAACATGTGGATGAATCCATTGACAACAGCAATGTTGCACGTATCATACCAGGAAAAAAGGAGCTTGAACGGCGGCTTCTTCGCCGCCCTCCACCCCCCGCCGGAGCCGCCTATCGTCAGGACCTGGCAAGACGTCTCGTGACGTGTGTGTAAAATCAGCACCTTGTACTCTCCTGTTGACTCGACATAACCTATTGCTGCAACGATATCTTCGGTAAGAATGGGTGCAGGAAAGTCGATGTCGATCCGCTCTCCTGTTGCAGGGTTCCAGACACGGAACGTGTACCGATTGTACATCAACACGAGGCCGCGGCACGCCGACACCCTTTTACGCAAAGACCTAGTCCAGATCATGTTGAACCCCAAGTCGGCAGCCGAGCCCGCTACCCTCCTTTCTCCGTCATGCTCGACGTCAATCTTCATGGTGGAAAAAGGAATACGGTTTGCGTGGTTTACGAGGAGCGTCGGAGGCTTTTGTTCGGACCTCCGCCAATGGAGTTGTACGAACTCGGGATCGGAAGAAAGAACATGGTACCATGACTTGGAGACGCAACAGAACCTGCAGAGTGTCTTAACGGGAAGATGTGGGAGGATCTCCCATATGATGATATCAGAAGAGAGCCGGCATTGGCAACTCTTGGAGGAGGATGCCATAAGTATAGGAAAATAGGGAGTAATTAATAGGGTTCTTAATTTGTTTGGGAAAAAGTAATTAACCGAGTGTCTCTCTCTGGTTATTAGTTATATAAATAGATAGGCGGAGACAACATAGGATTAGTTAGGATAATTAGGTTTATAAATCCTAATGTCATTTGTTCCTATCTCATGATGGTTATATATATGTATATCTCTTCTTTAGATTTCCGTTTGCTTGATTATAATAATTTTAGGGTATCCTAGTTATATTAGCTTTTCCCCTAAGGATAAGTTTAGTATGAATTCTTGTGAACTATATATATATATATTTTAATTAGTTTATTTAAATTGACAATCCATCTATGTGTATATGAAATCTTTAAAAAATCAGGACTTACTTATAAGTTACTTAACTAAAATTATTTCAATTCTTGACTCTTGTAATGAAATACTAACTAGTGTTTCGATTAAAAAAAAATCATGGAAAATCATGTGGAACACTTTTTCTTATAGGCAGAACCTAGATTCATGTGGAACAATTACTTGTTAGATTAATCATTAATGTGGAACAATTACACTTTTTCTTAAATCAGAATATTTAAGAAAAAAAATATTGCCTTCTGTCTCATGCCACATAACAATTACAATACTTTACAATACAATAGGATCGGAGTCCATGCAACATTGTCTTGTCCCTCATGTCATATAAGAATCAAAATACATTACTAGACAACAAAAGACAATGAAATGAAAAATTCTTCTCCAATACAAAAATATTGAAATATTTTACTCTCTTTTTAACTTCCAAGACAACTTATACTCTTCTTTCTTTCTTCTTTCTTTCTTTCTTATCTTTTTTATTCATATTGATACTTGGATTGATGACATTGTAAGCTTAACAATTTACTTCACAATTAGATTGGAGAGATATTTTAAATTAGAAATTGTCATTACTATGTGGCAGCAACTTTTTTTTCCAAGTCACAATATAGTTGGAGATGCTCTTAACCTTTGCCAACGAAGTGACTTCGGCAAGGACATAGTTTTTTTTTTTGAAAGGAAAAGCGTCATTCAACTACTTCAAAGGATTACAAACAGACATATCACGAAGGATATGTTCATATATACAATCTGGACTAACATCATGAACTAAAAGAGAGTTCATATCATGGTGAGAAAGAGCCTGAGAGGCGAGACGATGAGCACAATGGTTAGCATTTCTGTTAACATAGGAGAAGACAACATCATTGCTTGAGGACAGAAGCTTCCGAGCATCAGAGATAACATGGCGAGCCTGCCATACGGTTGAAGCCAATTGTGAATTGATAGAATCAATAATAGCTTTGCAATCACCTTCAACTATGATATGTTGCAGTTGCCTCCTTTCGATTAGAATAAGGCTTAAGTAAACTCCTAGAGCTTCAGCGTCAACTGGAGATCCTCCATCTTGTGTTTTTGATAATGCACCAAGGAAGATGCCATCCCCATTACGCAGGATTGCTGATGCAGCCATTTTGCCATCAAGATATGCTCCATCAAAGTTAATTTTGCAAGCAGGTCTTTAGGTGGAATCCAATCTTCATTGGTTGTGTTCCTGGTTGATAACAAATCATTGGAGGAATTTGACTGGTTGTAGAATTCATATTTCTCTTTCAGGATAGACGCTTCATGCAGGATACGGTTGATGTTGATTCCCTGATTATTGAAGATTGCTTTGTTTCTAGCCTTCCACATAGTCCACATCAGATATAGGCAAGTTGACACATCGTCTTGATCTTAGGGGTGTAAAATGGACAAAGTAGTCCGTTGTCCATACGTGTCCGGCTCGATAAATGGTTCGACCGCGGGCCGTCCGATTGATTAACGAACAAAACTTGGACATATTTTTTGGTCAATTTAAAAATCGGACACGGACACGGTCATATCCATGTCCGGTCCGAATTTGTCCGCGGACCGTCCGGTAGTGGAAACTCCTTTTGGTTTTGCATCAATTATGTCATATCATTTTAGTTTTGCATCAATTTGTTGTTGTCCGGTCTCGATTTTCATTAACCTTTTATCATTGTTTGTTGTATTCTATAACCTTCCATTATATTTTCTTTTGACTTGATTTTTTTAGCAACTATCAAGTAATCTTGATAAAATAATAGCTTTTGATAATATATTTAATTTGTCCGCGAACCGTCCGATTAAATTAACGAACAGTTGTTGTCCGTGTCCGTCCGGTCCGAATTCGAACAGTGGACTGTCCGTGTCCGTCCGTCCGAACTCATTTTTATTTTCGAACCTAACACGGACAGTGGACTGTCCGTGTCCGTCCGACCCGTTTACACCCCTACTTGATCTCCCCTCTTTAGAAGATTTGAGATGAAAGAGGAGGCAGTGGTTTGAGAATGAATGCGTCTTGCAATAGAATGTTTAGCTTGCCAAGTTATACCTGAAATCGGACAATGAAGAATAAGGTGGTCAATTGTTTCATCACATACCTTGCAGAGAGGGCATACAACTTCAATATCATTGATTCTTCGGTGGATATTGGCATTGGTAGGAAGAGGATTAGTGAGTACTCGCCAGGCAAAAATCAGCACTCTCGGCCAAATGTTGTGGAGTTTCCAGAGTTTTTTCCATTCAGAGAATTCAATATCATCAATGCGTTGAGGTTCTTTGAATATGGTATCATGGATGGTACGATAAGCTGATTTAGTCATAAGACACCCATCACTAGTATGCTTCCAGACCAGATGATCAATAGAACAATTAGAGGATAAAGGAATCTGCAATATTGCTGTGGCTTCATGAGGGGGGAATAGAAGCAATATAAGATTTTCTTTCCATGCAAATGTAATAACATTGATAAGCACACTGACATAGGTAACCCTGCTATTTGAAGATTGAAATCCCAATACTCTGTTATGAGGAATGTTTGGAATCCATGGTTCTTGCCAGATATTAATCTTAGTACCATTTCCTATTGACCATATGACATTTCCGTGAAGAAAGTTCGACTGTTTAAAATACTTGACCAAATGCATGATGAAGTAGATGATTGTTTGGCCGACCAAAAGGATGAGGAGTATAGATATTTGCTTCTTAACAGATTTGCCCAGATTGAACCTTCATCCATTAGGAATCTCCAAGTAAATTTGAGCAAGAGAGATTGATTAGAAATATATGGATCACGAATACCAAGTCCACCTTGATACTTGGGTTTTGTAAATTTGTTCCAAGTAGTATAGTGAAGTATCTTTTTGCTCAAGCCAGTATTCCACCAGAAATCTCTTTGGAGTTTGGATAAGGAGTCTGTGACAGTCTTTGGAATAGAATACGAGGACATGTAATAATTGGGGATTGTTGATAAAGATGATTTGATAAGAACTGTTCGGGCAGCATGTGATAAACAGCGACTCTTCCAACCAATAAGTTTACAGTTGCTGGTAGTAATAAGATCAGAGAATGTGGATACTCTGTTTTTTGATAGAAGAAGTTTGTGACCAAGGTATTTATCAGTTGAGTTCATTGAGCTAACACCAAGTAGATGTTGAAAGAGTTGGCGCATATGAGTATCAGTTTTTTTAGAGAAGAAGATTGATGACTTTGCAAAATTAATCCGTTGTCCAGACCAATTTTCAAAGGATTGGATGATGTATTTGTCTTGGGTAATATTGTGAAGTGAACATTTACCAAAAATTAGCAAGTCATCAGCAAAAGCAAGATGAGAGAAAGGTGTAGAGCATCGACGAAGTTTTATTCCTTCATAAAGCATATTTCTCTCCATGATCATAATAAAAGTTGACAAAATCTCCATACTCATAATAAATAGATATGGTGATAGGGGGCAACCCTGTCGGATACCACAGCTTGGGAAAAATGATTTTGTAGGAGTACCATTGACGAGAACAGCAAAGGAGGTGGAGGATATGCATGACATGATGAGGTCATGCGATTTGCCAATTATTCCAAAGCCAAGGAGATCTTGACTAATAATATTCCAATTAAGCCTAGGCTTTGGACATATCAAGTTTAAGAACAAAAGAATTGTTGGAAGCACTAAATTTCGAAATGGAATGTATAAGCTCCTGTGCTATAATCACATTATCACCAATAAATCTACCTGGCACAAATGTATTTTGAAGAGGAGTGATAAGATCTTGTAGGTGTGGGCGGATACGATTAGCAAGAATTTTTGTGACCAATTTATACAGAACATTACATAAAGCAATTGTTCTGAAATCTGAAGGTGTTTTTGGTGAAGAAGTTTTTGGAATGAGGGTAATGTACGTATGATTCAAGAGATTAGGTATAATACCAGATGAGAAAAAACTTTGCACAAGTTGAGTTACCTCCATACCGATTAAACTCCAATTTTTTTGATAGAAGGCAGCTGGAAAACCGTCAGGTCCAGGGGATTTGTAGGGTTTCATATGCATAATGACTTGTTTAATCTCCTCTTCTTCAGGTACTGAGTAGATTCCTTCATTGTCAGTCATTGATATCCTGTTTAGTTCATATAAAATATGATCTGGTACTGGTGTATAATTGGCCACCTTGAATCGATCAGTGAAATAGGATTCAAAAGACTTTGCAATGTCATTCTGGGATGTGAGAAGATCTCCATTGCTAGATTGAATATGGTGGATCACATTCCTTTGCTTCCTAGCTGTTGCTGATAGGTGAAAAAATCGAGTGTTCTTATCCCCTTCACGTAACCAAGAGTTACTAGATCTCTGTTTCCAATATAACTCCTTCTGAAGATGGAGTTTGTTCAACCAAATCTCAACTTTTCGTTCTTCTTCATATGTAGCACTTGTAGGAGTTTGATCCTGGAGGAAAAGAAGTTTTTCTTCATAGAATTTGATATCCAAATCCAGATTGCGAATACGATGTTTTCCCCAACTATTCAACTTAGGAAGTAAACTTCGCAGCTTAGGCACGAGGCCTGGTACTGTAATATTATTCCAAAGATTAGATAGAACTGTATCAAAATCTCTTTCATATGTCCAAGCAACCTCAAATCGAGCTGGATATTTCATTTTTGGAATAGTGATGTTGAGCTGTAAAAGAATAGGATTGTGATCACTATTGAACCTGGGTAAATGCAAAACACCTGCTTTGGGTTGAAGGGAGCGCCACTTGGTATCCACCATAGCTCTATCGAGCCGTTCAGCTACATTATTTATAGAATCTCGACGATTATTCCAGGTAAAGGCAGGACCAGAGTAACCAATGTCCATGGCTCCTACATTGTTGAACCATCTAATAAAAGACTGATGATGATAGTAATTGAAAGTATTCCCCCCACGCTTCTCTTTTGGACTTAGGATGGAGTTACAATCTCCAATACATATCCATGGATCATTGATAGAGGTGATGATTGATTCCAAATGTGACCAGAATTGACTCCTATCAGACAATTTTGGAGGGCCGTAAATAAACAGAATATGCCAAGGTTGATTTCTATCACTTTGATGAACAGTAGAATGAATATAATTCTCAGAATAGGAGTTGATTTGCAGATTGATATTAGTTTTCCAACATAAAAGAAGTCCCCCCGATAGGCCTTTAGAAGAAACTGCATGGCATTGATCAAAACCAAGATCTGTTGCAATGGAAACTGCTGAATTTGATGAGCATCTCGTTTCTGATAGGAAAGTAAATGTTGGAGAAGATGCACGGAGAAATAATTTCAGGGTACGAATCGTCGGGTCATTTCTCAAACTCCGACAAATCCAGGATAGAATCATTGATTTTTAGGCTGTTGAAGCAAGGGACATAGTTTGGATAGTGGTAAATGTATTAAAAGTGGCATAAAACTGCCACTTTTGTTGCAACTCTGTTGAAGAAAACACTTTTAGTGTTTGGTTAACACTTGAAACTTTTAGTGTTTGGTTAATACTATCCCGCAGAAGCTCATGACGCCACCGCCGACAAGCTCCACTCCTCAGATCTCCGCATTACCCCACCGTGACACGACCACCCTCTCCAGCGTCACCGGTGAGGACCCCTCTAGTGGTGGTGATGGTGAACTGAATGAATATCTGATGATCAACTCTATACTGGATGAGCATCATCTGATTTTAAAGTTAGTAGTGACGGAATAGATGATGGCTATCCACAACCTTTTATAGTGAATGAGTATACAGAAGGTTTCCAATCCATTAAGGAGTTGATAAATAAGTTTCCTTTCCATCTAGAGAAGGTTAGAAACAATAATAAAATACAATAATAAAAATAAAATCTGGATCGCCCTTAGCTACAGAAAAAAACATGCATACATACTCAATCTGCTGGGCATCTCAATTTTACCTCTCTTCAAGGATGTGAAAGTTTGTACGCGGTCTCCGCGTATAAAGTTGACAACAAAATTGGAAATTTCCTATCACCATTAGCCTTGTAAATTCTTTTGAACCTTTTGCTTTTAGAATCACAATAAAAGAGTAAGTTTAAGTTTGTAAACATTATTCTTCCATTCTCCTCTATCATCAATGGTTCAACCCTCCTTCCCCTCATCATATTGTTGTTGTAGTTGCCGATTGTGTATTCTTTCACCCAGATCATATCCTTGCCGTAGTCCTTGAGTAGCCAAATGTCTGTGCTATACCTACGTCCGCTAAACTGAAAATGCACCAAGCTCAAAAACCCATTCACCTCCCTAAGAGACAAATTGGAGTATTCGTGCCGAGGAACGAGATGACACGGGTGTACACCTGGGATCACCGACCAATCCTCCTCCTCGAGATGGAATCGAGCTATGCCGTCGGAAGGAGATAATGGCAACACGTGGATGGATCCATGGACAACACGTGGAAGGAGATAATGGCAACATCTTGTACTGATCGTACAGCAACACGAGGCCGCGGCACGACGACACCTTCTTAAGCAGAGGAGGCCTCTTGTTGGAACCCCTCAAGTCGTCGGCAGCCGAGCCTGCTACCCTCCTTTCATAGCGGTTCTTAATTTGTTTGGTTATTAGTATCTGAAAATTGCTGAGAAACCCAATTTCGGGGTGGGCTTTATGAAATGCCCACCCGCTGTGTGAGTTTTATGAAATACCCAGAATTAAGCATTTTTACGTTAAATATTCTAAGATTCCCTTTTAGATGCCACCCGCTGGAAACTGCTATTTTTATAATACCGAAACTACCCCTCCGCACGAATTGGTCATCTATATGTATTTGAATTCAAAAAACTCGGATCTGGATTGCGATTTTCGTCTTCTTCTTCTTCACGAAAAATCTGAATTCCATTGCTATCATCTTCAGCAGAGATCGCAAAGATCGTTCGTAGTTCGGTGAGCTTTTCTTTAGTCGAACTCAGATCATCGCTCGTCATCATCATTATCATCTTCATCGTGCGTTTTAACACTGGAATGATCATTCTCCGTGCTAAATTACACGGAGAACGTCATTCTCCGTTTTATTTAACACGGAGAATGTCATTCTCCGTGTTTCTAACACGGAGAATGGCCTTTCTTATGCGTTTTAACACAGAAATGACCATTCTCCGTGCTAAATTACACGGAGAATGACCATTCTCCATTTTATTTAACACGGAAAATGACCATTCTCCGTTTTATTTAACACGGAGAACGTCATTCTCCGTTTTATTTAACACGGAGAATGACATTTTCCGTGTTTCTAACACGGAGAATGGCCTTTCTTATGCGTTTTAACACAGAAATGACCATTCTCCGTGCTAAATTACACGGAGAATGACCATTCTCCGTTTAATTTAACACGGAGAATGACCATTCTCCGTTTTATTTAACACAGAGAACGTCATTCTCCGTTTTATTTAACACGGAGAATGACATTCTCCGTGTTTCTAACACGGAGAATGGTCATTCTTCTGCGTTTTAACACTGAAATGACCATTCTCCGTGCTAAATTATACGGAGAATGCCATTCTCCGTTTTATTTAACACAGAGAATAACATTCTCCGTTTTATTTAACACAGAGAATGTCATTCTCCGTTTTATTTAACACGGAGAATGGTCATTCTCCTGTGTTTTAACACTGGAATGACCATTCTCCGTGATGAATTACACGGAGAATGACATTCTCCGTGTAAATTAAGACGGAGAATGGTCATTCTCCGTGTAATTTAGCACGGAGAATGGCCATTCTCCGTGCAAATTAAGACGGAGAATGACATTCTCCGTGTTACTAACACGGAGAATGACCACCCTCATGCGAAATTAATATTTTTCGTGTTCTAACACGGAGAATGACAATTCTCCTACATTTTATGGTCAGTTGAAACTTTGAAGGGCCATAACTTTTGACTGGAAAGTCGAAACGAGGTCCCGTTTGTCCCAAAATGAGCGTATCGTCGAGGAGACTAAAAGTAACTGCCTCACCGTTAGACGGCCTTCCGAAATTTTAGAATCGCAAAAAAATGATGTTTGGACCTCCGTTTTAGCATTTTTGCTGTTTGTCCCGGTCTTTCCGAAATTTTTCGACGAGTTTTTGAAGATTTTTGAGGAGAAAACCTAGATTCGAAAGTGAACAGCGTATGGAAGAAGATGAAGTATCGAAACATTTTTTTTAAGAGCAGTTTCGTGGGTGTTTTCAATAAATTAAAAGGAAGGGCAAAAGGGTCATTTGGAACCCGCTTTGGATAAGTTTCTCTAATTCTGGGCACGCGATGAAAGTTTTTTTGGCGGTGGGTTTTACATAAATTTTTTTTAGTTTTTGGGCATTTCATAAATCATATATATATATATATATATATATATATATATATATATATATATATATATATATGTATATATGATTTATGAAATAATTATATATATATATATAAAATATATATATATATATATATATATATATATATATATATATATATATATATATATATATATATATATATATATATGATTGGTTAGAATATATATGATTGGTTAAAAAAAAAAAAAAAAAAAAAAAAAAATATATATATATATATATATATGATGATTGGTTAGAATAATTAGGTTTATAACTCCTATTGTGATTTGGTTAAAACCTTGGTCTGTTGTAAATAAATTTGGCTGAAAATCGAGAGAACAAAAGAACTATAATTGCCAAGGAAAATTTAACAGTGTACAAGGATTTTTTATTTATATTTTTAGAAACTGTAATAAATTGACTATATCCTTCTATTCCTAGTCGAAGATTTGATTCTTCCTTATTTGTAAGATTCGTGTCTTCCCTATTTGTTGACTAAAAACTGTAATAAATTGACTACATCCTTCTATTCCGAAGATTTATATCTTCCTTTAACAGTATCTTCCTTATTTGTATCTTTGTTATTTGTTGACGACTCTCTCTTATTCTTGGGATTTTGTTAAGTTTGAGCTCTCTCTTATTCTTGGGATTTTGTTTAAGTCAGAATTTGTGCTTCTTTTTATAGTGAATGAGTGTAGGGAAGTTCATGATTTTATCTGTAATACCCTATGAAGTTAATTACGGCAATGATTTTCTCTGTAGTTACCCTATTGGTATAGGGAAATGATATTTTGTCCGCGGTTTGTAACCGCGGACATAACCGCCGGCCGACGTGGCGGCCAATTATTGTCTCCCCTGCTAACTCTGGGTCCCACCCGGACTAGAGGCCAATGGCCGGGCATCATGTCGGTTGGCGGTCACAATCCGCAGGCTACGTAGCAGGATCCATTGGTATATAGATAAGTAGACATTGAATCCATTCCATTCAGTTATTGAAGGGTAATTTTATTTTTTTCAAAAACATGCATACATACTGACATCTACCTATATGACCAATTTCACCCCCTCTTCAAGGATGCCAAGTTTTTCGCATACAACGTTGACAACATGAGAGATAATTCCATGCATCGTAAATTTGTTGGAAACTTCTGTTGGTATGCTCATAATAAAAGAGTAAGTTTAAGCTTGCACATGTAAACAAGATTTTTCTATCCTCCTCGATTGTCAAGGGTTAATCCAACTATATAACCCTTGGGAATGGAGTCACAGTGGGTTGTGTATTCTTTCACCTAGATACCCTCGTCAAGGAGCCAAATGTATGCACGACGCCTACGTTTTTGCATCAAGCACAATGACCCATTCACTTCCCTGAGCAGCAAATTGTAGTATCCGTACTGAGCAGTCTGCGCCTGCGATCACCATTGACCAATCCTCTTTCTCGAGATCGAATCGAGCTATGCCATCAGGGAAAGATCCCGCAGGCAACGCATGGATGAATCCATTGACAACAGCAATGTTGCACGTACGATACTCGGAAAGGAAAAGGTTGGAGAGCGGATATACGACATTAATATCTTCTCATCATCACCCTTGTAAATTTGTTGGAAGCGTCCACTTTTGTTGGAAGTAGATGAGTAAGTTGATGTTTGTAAATAAGATTCTTGCATCCTTCTCGATCATCAAGGGTTCAACCCTCACCCCCCACCTCAGATATGAGTCATTGTAATAGTTGTTGATTGTATTCTTTCACCCAGATATATATGAGTCATTGTAATAGTTGTCGATCATCAAGGGTTCTCTCTCTCTCTCTCTCCTCTCTCATCTCTCTCTCCTCTCTCTCTCTCTCTCTCTGCTTATTATTTTATATAAATAGATAGAAGGAGGCAATAGGATTTGTTAGGATATAGGTTTATAACTCCTAATGTGATTTGGTTCTATTTCACGACGATTATATATATGCATCCTCTCTCTTTAGGATAATACTAATCCTACTTATATTAGCTTTTGCCTAAGGATAATTTAGTATGAATTTTATTATTTATTTTAATTTTATTTAAATTGACAATCCATCTATGTGTATAAGTAAAAAATTCAGGACTTACTTATTTTATTTAATTAAAGTAATTCAATTCTTGATCCTGTAATTAAATACTACTAGTTGTTGCGAGAAATATAATAATAATAAAGGGAAGTTTTAATTCATGAACAGGAGCTTACTGGTAGGTTGGCTATAGAGCTTTGCACATTCGGTAGGCGAGCGCAAGCTCCAGCGAGTTGCGGATCTTGGCACGGTATGGCACGTACGACTGGTGATTCATGCACGTTGGTCAGATGGAGATTTGCCAACGCAGGACTTAATTATGTGTTTGTGTTGTTTTCTCTTTATTGTCCACTCTTAACACTCTTTCTTACCAGCCGAACCTATTCATGTGGAACGATTACATGTTGGAAGCACTTATTTCTCAAATGGATTTTGTTTTACATCATGCTTTTCAAATTTTATATGAGTGGTGGAAGCAGTTTATATGTTAACTATTTATTTAGTCATAATATAGTTATTTGGTTGGTAATCGCATGATGCCTCTTTGAAATGGTTATGAATATTACTCTTCAACCACCAGAGAGAGAGAGAGAGAGAGAGGAGAGCGAGAGAGAGAGAGAGCTTAGGCAAGTGCAACTTGCTTCATGATGGATCTCAAGTTTTATTGTTCCATTCTCTTCTTTACATGATTATAAGCCTCTTTAGAACTTGGAGTTTTTAATTTTGATGGATAGATTCTTCTAGATCTACTTTATAACTTTTAGTTCATGGAGTTTTCTTGGTTTTGATCTACTAAAACTTGTTATTTTCGAAAACTAATAGTTCCATGAGCAAGAGCACGAAATTTCGTGTGAATTTGGTTTTGATTCACCTCATTTCGAGTTAAAATGAAATTTTTATGGCCAAAAAGTTTTCTGGATTTTTCATGTCGGCTGAGTGAGATTTTACGCTAGGGACCCTGGAATTGTGTATTTTACGCTGGATATCATCCAGAATGTAAGATTTTACGCTAGGGACCCTGGAATGCGTATTTTACGCTGGATATCATCCAGAATGTAAGATTTCACGCTAGGGACCCTGAAATTGCGTATTTTACGCTAGATATCATCCAGAATGTAAGTTTTACGCAGAAAAACCCTAAAATTGCATATTTTACGCGGATGGTACCCAGAATGTGAAATTTTACGCTGGAACCCTCCCCTTTTACGTATTTTACGCAGAATTCAATTTTTGGCATAAAAAGTGCACAGAATGACTGTTTTTGCCAAGTTTAGCTATTTTCTAGCCAGAATTTCGAAAAACTTAAAACATGAAAGTTTAGATCTCTGTCTTGCCTTTCCGAATATTTCTGGAGCACCTCAGTTTGAGTTCGTATGTGAAAGTTATGCCCCGTCTCCCCTGAGCCGCATGATTTCTCCACAACTCTTGCACCATGTTTATATTTAGTCATTCTCCGTGTTAAAATCATGGAGGTTGGTCATTGCATGAGAATGGTCATTCTTCGTGTTAAAATTACGGAGAATTGTTATTCTCCGTGTTAAAATGACGGAGAATGGCATTTTTTCTGTGTTAAAATGCAGAAGAATAGATTCTTCGTGTTAAAATCATCTCATTCTCCGTGTTAAAATGACGGAGAATGGCCAATCCCTGTGTTAAAATGCAGGAGAATTGTCATTCTCTGTGTTAAAATCACGAAGAATTGCCATTCTCCGTTTAAATCACGAAGTTGGCATTCTCCGTTGTTAAAATGCATGAGAATGGGCATTCTCCGTGTTAAAATGCATGAGAATGGTCATTCTCCGTGTTAAAATTATGGAGAATTGTCATTTTTCGTGTTAAAATAACGGAGAATGGCCTTTTCCCATGTTAAAATGTAGGAGATAGTCATCCTCCGTGTTAAAATCACGGAGAATAACCATTCTCCGTTCTTAAAATCACAGAGAATAACCATTCTCCGTGTTAAAATGCAGGAGAAATGGTCATTCTATGTGTTAAATTTACGGCGAATGGCCACTCTTCGTGTTAAAATGATGGAGAACAGTTGACAGAAACCTAATTTTTTTTGTTTTGTTTTAGAAAAATTTGTCAGGAATAAAGATTCAAGATTTTCGTTCAAGAGTTTTCTTTCTTTACGATCTCTCCACGAAGATGATGATGATGATGATGATGATGAGCGATGATCGAAGTTTGACTGAAGAAAAGCACAGTGAACTATGACCATCTTTGCGATCTCTGCTGAAGATGAGAGCAATGGAATTCATCTTCGTGAAGAAGAAGAAGATTTATGAATTCAAATAATATATATGACCAAATTTGCACGAAAAGGGGTTTTATGGTATTATCAAAATGGCAAGTTTGTAAATACAGAACATCGTCTAAAAGGAATCTTGAAATATTTAACGTAAAAATACATAATTTTGGGTATTTCATACAATCCACGCTGCGGGGTTTTTCATAAACACCCGTCCCGAAAGTGGGTATTTCAGCAATTTCCACTAAAGAAATTTATACTATATTACTTTTTTAAACGGATTTAATTGTTGAAAATTTAATTGTCATATTAAATATTGAATATTAAGCAAATTTATGCAGTATATTAAATTTTATAAACTGTTTGAGTTGTCATATACTATAAACGGATTTAATAGTCATATAATTTGAATTACTACCATATGTTTTGAATGATTAGAATTAGTATTAATTAACTGTCATATACTATAAATGACAACGACATGATAATTCCATATTGACTTATGATTTGAATTGTCATCAATTAATTTTTATATACTAAAAATGACGATGACATAATAATTTCATCTTAAATTTTTATCAACTTATAATTTGAATGACTATCAATTAGTTTTCATTTACTAAACATTACAATGACATGATAACTCCAAGTAAGTTCATGTCACGTAAGTTTCTGTCTACTACTTCAAGCCTAGTTGGCTAGGGGTAGCTCCCCTTCCCGGAAATTTTTGGAATATTTTTTTTATTTTATTTATTTGATTAAAATGGTGAATTAGGTTTTATAAATAAATTTAGTTAATTATTACGGTAGGCGACTTAGCCATAGTCGAGTTTTGGGCTATTGTAATTGTTATTAGAATTTTTATTTTAATATTACTTGTTTTTATTAATGATAATGATTTATATTTATTAAATCATTTACTTTATAAATGATATGTATAAATAGGTGTGTATAGATTATATATGGGAACGTGGGTATTTAAATATTATTTATGAGTGTATTGGTAAGTATATATAAAATAGAGAAAATATATATAAGTATGCATATAGGTGTGGGTATATATATTGATATATATATATATGTATATGATAATTGTGTGTGTAATAAATATATAAGTACGTGTGTGTGTATATATATATATATATTATAATATATATATATATATATTATAATATATATATGTGCGTATGCATGTATGTGTAAATATCTGTATTTAAATATATATGGTATACGTGTGTATGTATACGTATATAGAAATATATTTATAAGTGGTTATGTGTATTTATGTATAAATATATATAAATATAAATACGTATATGTATGTTTGTGTGTATATATAATATTATAATATATGAGTATATGTGTATTTATATAGAAATATATTATATATGTACGTGTATGTATATACACTAATAAATATGTGCATCGAATATATATATATATAAATATATTAGATGGGTGTATACGTGCTTGTATATATAATATTATATATTATAATGAGTGTATATATATAGTAATATACATGTATGTGTGTATGTATAGGATCTAGTACAATAATAAGCAAAGAGAAAACCAAACAAAGAAACAAAGAGAGGCAACACCAGCCAGGCCGGCCCAGCCAAGGCCAGGCCAGCCCGGCCTGCCCCAAACTCCCCGAGCCCATAGGCTCACCAGAGAGCCCGCAACCGAGCCACAGCCAGAGAACCCGACCCAACAGCAATTAAATCCCCACAGAATTAGCCATCCGAACCCAGGCCAAGCCCGACCTGAAGCCCTCCCCTCGTTTCTTTCGACCAAAACAGAGGTATATATAGAGAAAGATCGGGAGAATACCCTAACCGAACACCTTAATCCGAAGACACCGCCACCACCCTCGACCCGGGCCGCGCGCCACCGCGGCGCCGCCCTGGGCCACCGCCGACCGGCCAGGAGCCGCCGGGAAGAGCGCGCAGACAGCAAGCAAAACAGGGATACCCTGTTTTCGAGCACAGCAGGTACCCCTCTTCTCTATCTTATTTCTTCCTGCGTGATCAATCGTTTCGCAATCCAAAAGCGTCGGAGCGAAGTCCAGTTGACCCCCTACATAACCCTGCAGTTAGATCGGATTGGTTTTCTCTGGATTATTCGAGAAACTCTTCGAAATCAGGAAAAGTTAGTTAATCGACAGATCAAAACTTGTTTACGAAACCCTGTTTTGGAAGCCAGTTAATCACCAATCCATTGATTAATTTAGAAATCCATCTGAATAGATTTGAAGACAACCTATAGGAGATCAAGACCTTTCTTGTAGATTTATTTTTCGTTCACTATGTGCAAAGAAATCAATTTCAAAGTTCAACAAAAAACTGTTTTCAAATATATAGAAAATAGGAAAATCACTCCGATACCACGTCCGTCCCGCCATTTCGGGCGACGTGGTCGCGCACCGAAGACATCGAAAGCTGCGTAACGGCTTCGTGGTCGTGTGTGCTTTGACGGAATTCAAATTGGTCGCGTGTGCGCGACGAATTCGACGCGTATCCGTCGAAATCGTTCCGTATCCGTACAATGCAAATTCAGTCATAACTTTGTGCACGCTCGTCAGATCGAGACGAAACTTGCGCCAACAGGACCGTATCGTTTTTCTGGTCCTGCATGCTAAGTTTGGTCCAATTCTGAGGCAGTTGAAATCGACGTCGTTTTGTGGGCCCCACGGTTCCACTCAACGGGCGATTTTGTGCACGGCCCGCCGGAATCCAACTTTGGACAAACGGTTGGGTTCGTATCAGAAAACCAGATCCGTAGACATGTAGTTTGACGACTTAGAGACCATTGACTCTGGCACGCTTTTCGGTGCAAAGTCCAACGGTGGACATCGTTTTGCCCGAAATTACCGTTTTGCCCTTGTGTCCAGAATTGGACTTAAGGACAGGCAATCCTAGCTAATTTGACTATTCTGAGACAGTTGGCATTGTTTGTTTCAGCTTTCGGAGACAGTTGTGGATTTTGGACTTGTTTGGCTTACTAGTTGACGGTTATTGTTGGTTCTTCGTGCTACCACCAGGCAAGTATACCTTGCCTTTCTACACAGCTTTATTTACATGCACTGTCTATTATTTTATCCAGTTCTCATATTGTTGCCATGTATCTGTTCTATCAAGCTGGTATATTTTTATCATTGCTTTAGACAGTGTTCACAGTTAGCCTTGTGTCTTGTCGATCGTGCCTTGATTGAGTCGTGCCTCCGTGTCTTGAACCTTGAAGCTAACCTGCGAGTCCACGATAGGGACGAGGGTTAGTAGTTATGGGTCCACACCTGCGAGTCCACACTAGGGACGAGGGTGATGCTAGCCTGCGAGTCCACACTAGGGACGAGGGTTAGTAGTAGATGCAAACCTGCGAGTCCACGCTAGGGACGAGGGTTAGCAGTATAGGGTTACACCTGCGAGTCCACACTAAGGACAAGGGTGATGCTAATCTGCGAGTCCACACTAGGGACGAGGGTTAGTAGTAGATGCAAACCTGCGAGTCCACGCTAGGGACGAGGGTTAGCAGTATAGGGTTACACCTGCGAGTCCACGTTAGGACGAGGGTGATGCTAATCTGCGAGTCCACGCTAGGGATGAGGATTAGTAGTTCAAATCTGCGAGTCCACGCTAGGGACGAGGATTAGTAGTTCAAACCTGCGAGTCCACGCTAGGGACAGGGTTTGAGTATTCGATTTGGATATCCGTCTTGACATGAGTTCTCTAGTTCTTGTTCAGCAGTTCATCTATGTGTAGACAGTGTATAGTTTCGTGCTTTATTCATTGCTCAGTTTTACTTGCTTATACTGTATCTTTCTCCATGCATAATAAACTGATAGATAGGCATGTATATTATGTATCTTGCTATGTCCTCTGAGGACCTGCTGATCTTCGCAGGTTTAGCGATTGCATGAGTTAGCTAGTAGTTCTGGATGACGGAGGATTGCGGTTCTTGCGGGATGCAGGTATCATTATCGTGTTTATTATCCACTCGTGTTTTTATTCCTTATCATGAGATATCATGTTCCTTGTTTCAGTTGTAGACTCTTGTTATATTCCTTAGAGTCTTATCGGACATTTATGCTAGTAGGCTGCAGACCACGACCCATAGTGTTCATTCATGTTTCATACTCTTATTGTGGATTGAGATATAGATATACATTTGCCATGATTTGGCAGTTTATCCTAGCCGTGACAGCGTTTACGTATTCGAGTCGGGCTGGAGTCCGCTTGAAGCGTAGCTGGCTTGCTCACGCTCTCGCGTCCGAAAACCGGGTGCGGGTCGTGACAGTTTTTGTGGTGGCCCATGCAGGTCAGAGCATATCGTACCGGTTACGTAACTGTACTGGTACGAGCCTGCGAACATGACTGAACCTTAGAAATCTCAATCCACCCTGCTTTGAAATTCCCCTAGAAATTATCTACGTCCTTGAAAATTTCATATTTACTCTCGATTATACCTCCTTGCTTTCCGTACCATTGATTCTCGTCGCTTCCTATTTCGGGGTGACGAATGATCGTGCTGTTTAGAAATCGTTAGGAATTCTTAAATTATATTATAATATTGCATGATTATTGAATTTTGATTGTTTATAGATATTAGAGAGTATAGATGCCACAAGCCCTAGATATCTATCGGTAGACTTATTAGCAACTAGTTAGAAGACTATAAGAATTAGTGATCTGTGTTTCAAGGGAGTAGTGTGACCGAAGGTGGGTAGAAGTCCTCCAGATTTCGTAAATACCAAATGACTAGAGAAGGCCATAAATATTTTTGAGAAATTAAATTTGAGGAGATTGAGGTAATAGTTAGGAATTGAAATATCGAGGACGAAATTATTTTTAAGGTGGGTAGATTTGTAGCTCCCCTTCCCGGAAATTTTTGGAATATTTTTTTTATTTTATTTATTTGATTAAAATGGTGAATTAGGTTTTATAAATAATTATTTAGTTAATTATTACGGTAGGCGACTTTAGCCATAGTCGAGTTTTGGGCTATTGTAATTGTTATTAGAATTTTTATTTTAATATTACTTTGTTTTTATTAATGATAATGATTTATATTTTAAATCATTTACTTTATAAATGATATGTATAAATAGGTGTGTATAGATTATATATGGGAACGTGTGGATTTATAAATATTATTATGAGTGTATTGGTAAGTATATATAAAATAGAGAAAATATATATAAGTATGCATATAGGTGTGGGTATATATATGATGATATATAAATATATGTATATAGATAATTGTGTGTGTATAAAATATATATAAGTATTCGTGTGTGTATAAATATATAAATATATATGGTATACGTGTGTATGTATACGTATATAGAAATATATATTATTAAGTGGTTATGTGTATTTATGTATAAATATATATAAATATAAATACGTATATGTATGTTTGTGTGTATATATATTATAATATTAGTAATGTGTATTTATATAGAAATATATTATATATGTACGTGTATGTATATACACTAATAAATAGTGCATCGAATATATATATATAAATATATTAGATGGGTATACGTGCTTGTATATATAATATATATATATATAAAGTGAGTGTATATATATATAGTAATATACATGTATGTGTGTATGTATAGATCTAGTACAATAATAAGCAAAGAAAAACCAAACAAAGAAATAAAGAGAGGCAACACCAGCCAGCCGGCCCAGCCAAGGCCAGGCCAGCCCGGCCTGCCCCAAACTCCCCGAGCCCATAGGCTCACCAGAGAGCCCGCAACCGAGCCACAGCCAAGAAGACCCGCCCAACAGCAATTAAATCCCCACAGAATTAGCCATCCGAACCCAGCCAAGCCCGACCTGAAGCCCTCCCCGCTCGTTTCTTTCGACCAAAACAGAGGTATATATTAGAGATCGGAGAATACCCTAACCGAACACCTTAATCCGAAGACACCGCCACCACCCTCGACCCCAGGCGGCCCGCGCGCCACCGCGGCGCCGCCCTGGGCCACCGCCGACCGGCCAGGAGCCGCCGGAAGAGCGCGCAGACAGCAAGCAAAACAGGGATACCCTATTTTCGAGCACAGCAGGTACCCCTCTTCTTTATCTTATTTCTTCCTGCGTGATCAATCGTTTCGCAATCCAAAAGCGTCGGAGCGAAGTCCAGTTGACCCCCTACATAACCCTGCAGTTAGATCGGATTGGTTTTCTCTAGATTATTCGAGAAACTCTTCGAAATCAGGAAAAGTTAGTTAATCGACAGATCAAAACTTGTTTACGAAACCCTGTTTTGGAAGCCAGTTAATCACCAATCCATTGATTAATTTAGAAATCCTCTGAATAGATTTGAAGACACCTATAGGAGATCAAGACCTTTCTTGTAGATTTATTTTTTGTTCACTATGTGCAAAGAAATTAATTTTCAAAGTTCAACAAAAAACTGTTTTCAAAGATGAAAATAGGAAAATCACTCCGATACCACGTCCGTCCCGCCATTTCGGGCGACGTGGTCGCGCACCGAAGACATCGAAAGCTGCGTAACGGCTTCGTGGTCGTGTGTGCTTTGACGGAATTCAAATTGGGTCGCGTGTGCGCGACGAATTCGACGCGTATCCGTCGAAATCGTCCCGTATCCGTACAATACAAATTCAGTCATAACTTTGTGCACGCTCGTCAGATCGAGACGAAACTTACGCCAACAGGACCGTATCATTTTTCTGGTCCTGCATGCCAAGTTTGGTCCAATTTGAGGCAGTTGAAATCGACGTCGTTTTGCGGCCCCATGGTTCCACTCAACGGCGATTTTGTGCACGGCCCGCCAGAATCCAACTTTGGATACGGTTGGGTTCGTATCGGAAAACCAGATCCGTAAACATGTAGTTTGACGACTTTAGAGACCATTGACTCTGGCAACGCTTTTCGGTGCAAAGCGGGTCCAACGGCGGACATCGTTTTGCCCGAAATTACCGTTTTGCCCCTGTGTCCAGAATTGGACTTAAGGACAGGCAATCCTAGCTAATTTGACTATTCTGAGACAGTTGGCATTGTTTGTTTCAGCTTTCGGAGACAGTTGTGGATTTTGGACTTGTTTGGCTTACTATTGACGGTTATTGTTGGTTTTTCGTGCTACCCCAGGCAAGTATACCTTGCCTTTCTACACAGCTTTATTTACATGCACTGTCTATATTTTATCCAGTTCTCATATGTTGCCATGTATCTGTTCTATCAAGCTGGTATATTTTTATCATTGCTTTAGACAGTGTTCACAGTTAGCCTTGTGTCTTGTCGATCGTGCCTTGATTGAGTCGTGCCTCCGTGTCTTGAACCTTGAAGCTAACCTGCGAGTCCACGATAGGGACGAGGGTTAGTAGTTATGGGTCCACACCTGCGAGTCCACACTAGGGACGAGGGTGATGCTAGCCTGCGAGTCCACACTAGGACGAGGGTTAGTAGTAGATGCAACCTGCGAGTCCACGCTAGGGACGAGGGTTAGCAGTATAGGGTTACACCTGCGAGTCCACTAAGGACAAGGGTGATGCTAATCTGCAAGTCCACACTAGGGACGAGGTTAGTAGTAGATGCAAACCTGCTCCACGCTAGGGACGAGGGTTAGCAGTATAGGGTTACCCTGCGAGTCCACGTTAGGGACGAGGGTGATGCTAATCTGCGAGTCCACGCTAGGGACGAGGATTATAGTTCAAATCTGCGAGTCCACCTAGGACGAGGATTAGTAGTTCAAACCTGCGAGTCCACGCTAGGGACAGGGTTTGAGTATTCGATTTGGATATCCTCTTGACATGAGTTCTCTAGTTCTTGTTCAGCATTCTCTATGTAGACAGTGTATATTTCGTGCTTTATTCATTGCTCAGTTTTACTTGCTTATACTGTATCTTTCTCCATGCATAATAAACTGATAGATAGGCATGTATATTATGTATCTTGCTATGTCCCTCTGAGGACCTGCTGATCTTCGCAGTTTAGCGATTGTATGAGTTAGCTAGTAGTTCTGGATGACGGAGGATTGCGGTTCTTGCGGGATGCAGGTATCATTATCGTGTTTATTATCCCTCGTGTTTTCATTCCTTATCATGAGATATCATGTTTCCTTGTTTCAGTTGTAGACTCTTGTTATATTCCTTAGAGTCTTATCGAACATTTATGCTAGTGGGCTGCAACTACGACCCTAGTGTTCATCATGTTTCATACTCTTATTGTGGATTGAGATATATATACATTTGCCATGATTTGGCAGTTTCCTATCCTACCGTGACAGCGTTTACGTATCGAGTCGGCGAGTCCGCTTGAAGCGTAGCTGGCTTGCTCACGCTCTCGCGTCCGAAAACCGGGTGCGGGTCGTGACAAGTTTTTGTGGTGGCCCATGCAGGTCAAAGCATATCGTACCGGTTACGTAACTGTACTGGTACGAGCCTGCGAACATGACTGAACCTTAGAAATCTCAATCCACCCTGCTTTGAAAATTCCCCTAGAAATTATCTACGTCCTTGAAAATTTCATATTTACTCTCGATTATACCTCCTTGCTTCCGTACCATTGATTCTCGTCGCTTCCTATTTCGGTGACGAATGATCGTGCTGTTTAGAAATCGTTAGGAATTCTTAAATTTATTATAATTGCATGATTATTGAATTTTGATTGTTTATAGATATTAAGAGTATAGATGCCACAAGCCCTAGATATCTATCGGTAGACTTATTAGCAACTAGTTAGAAGACTATAAGAATTTAGTGATCTGTGTTTCAAGGGAGTAGTGTGACCGAAGGTGGGTAGAAGTCCTCCAGATTTCGTAAATACCAAATGACTAGAGAAGGCCATAAATATTTTTGAGAAATTAATTTGGAGATTGAGGTAATAGTTAGAATTGAAATTTCGAGACGACAATTATTTTAAGGTGGGTAGATTTGTAGCTCCCTTTCCCGAAATTTTTGGAATATTTTTTTTATTTTATTTATTTGATTAAAATGGTGAATTAGGTTTTATAAATAATTATTTAGTTAATTATTACGGTAGACGACTTTAGCCATAGTCGAGTTTTGGGCTATTGTAATTGTTTATTAGAATTTTTATTTTAATACTTTGTTTTTATTAATGATAATGATTTATATTTATTAAATCATTTACTTTATAAATGATATGATAAATAGGTGTATAGATTATATATGGGAACGTGTGTATTATAAATATTATTTATGAGTGTATTGGTAAGTATATATAAAATAGAGAAAATATATATAAGTATGCATATAGGTGTTGGTATATATATGATGATATATAAATATATTGTATATAGATAATTGTGTGTGTATAAAATATATAGTATTCGTGTGTAAATATATATATATATATATATATAAGATATATATATATATATATATATATATATAATATATATATATATATATATATGTGCGTATGCATGTATGTGTATATATATGGTATACGTGTGTATGTATACGTTATAGAAATATATTATATAAGTGGTTATGTGTATTTATGTATAAATATATATAATATAAATACGTATATTATGTTTGTGTTTATATATATTATAATATATGAGTATATGTGTATTTATATAGAATATTTATATATTACGTATGTATATACACTAATAAATGTGCATCGAATATATTATATAAATATTTAGATGGTGTATACGTGCTTGTATATATAAATATATATATATATAAAGTGAGTGTAATATATATAGTAATATACATGTATTGTATGTATAGGATCTAGTACAATATAAGCAAAGAGAAAACCAAACAAAGAATAAAGAGAGGCAACACCAGCCAGGCCGGCCCAGCCAAGGCCAGGCCACCCGTCCTGCCCCAAACTCCCCGAGCCCATAGGCTCACCAGAGAGCCCGCAACCGAGCCACAGCCAGAGAAGACCCGACCCAACAGCAATTAAATCCCCACAGAATTAGCCATCCGAACCCAGGCCAAGCCCGACCTGAAGCCCTCCCTCTCGTTTCTTTCGACCAAAACAGGGTATATATAGAGAGATATCGGGAGAATACCCTACCGAACACCTTAATCCGAAGACACCGCCACCACCCTCGACCCCAGGCGGCCGCGCGCCACGCGGCGCCGCCCTGGGCCACCGCCGACCGGCCAGTAGCCGCCGGGAAGAGCGCCAGACAGCAATCACAAACAGGGATACCCTATTTTCGAGCACAGCAGGTACCCCTCTTCTTTATCTTATTTCTCCTGCGTGATAAATCGTTTCGCAATCCAAAAGCGCTCGGAGCGAAGTCCAGTTGACCCCCTACATAACCCTGCAGTTAGATCGGATTGGTTTTTCTCTAGATTATTCGAGAAACTCTTCGAATACAGGAAAAGTTAGTTAATCGACATCAAACTTGTTTACGAAACCCTGTTTTGGAAGCAGTTAATCACCAATCCATTGATTAATTTAAAATCCTCTGAATAGATTTGAAGACAACCTATAGGAGATCAAGACCTTTCTTGTAGATTTATTTTTCGTTCACTATGTGCAAAGAAATTAATTTTCAAAGTTCAACAAAAAACTGTTTCAAAGATATAGAAAATAGGAAAATTCACTCCGATACCACGTCCGTCCCCCATTTTCGGGCGCGTGTGTCGCGCACCGAAGACATCGAAAGCTTCGTAACGGCTTCGTGGTCGTGTGTGCTTTGACGGAATTCAAATTGGTCGCTGTGCGCGACGAATTCGACGCGTATCCGTCGAAATCGTCCGTATCCGTACAATACAAATTCAGTCATAACTTTGTGCACGCTCGTCAGATCGAGACGAAACTTACGCCAACAGGACCGGATCATTTTTCTGGTCCCTGCATGCCAAGTTTGGTCCATTCTGAGGCAGTTGAAATCGACGTCGTTTTGCGGGCCCCACGGTTCCACTCAACGGGCGATTTTGTGCACGGCCCGCCAGAATCCAACTTTGGACATACGGTTGGGTTCGTATCGGAAACCATCCGTAAACATGTAGTTTGACGACTTTAGAGACCATTGACTCTGGCACGCTTTTCGTTGCAAAGCGTCCAACGGGGACATCGTTTTTGCCCGAAATTACCGTTTTGCCCCTGTGTCCAGAATTGGACTTAAGGACAGGCAATCCTAGCTAATTTGACTATTCTAACAGTTGGCATTGTCTGTTTCAGCTTTCGGACAGTTGTGGATTTTGGACTTGTTTGGCTTACTAGTTGACGGTTATTTTGGTTCTTCGTGCTACCACCAGGCAAGGATAAACCTTGCCTTTCTACACAGCTTTAATTTACATGCACTGTCTATTTTTTATCCAGTTCTCATATTGTTGCCATGTATCTGTTCTATCAAGCTGGTATATTTTTATCATTGCTTTAGACAGTGTTCACAGTTAGCCTTGTGTCTTGTCGATCGTGCCTTGATTGAGTCGTGCCTCCGTGTCTTGAACCTTGAAGCTAACCTGCGAGTCCACGATAGACGAGGTTAGTAGTTATGGGTCCACACATGCGATCCACACTAGGGACGAGGGTGATGCTAGCCTGCGAGTCCACACTAGGGACGAGGGTTAGTAGTAGATGCAAACCTGCGAGTCCACGCTAGGGACGAGGTTGCAGTATAGGGTTACACCTGCGAGTCCACACTAGGGACCGAGGGTGATGCTAATCTGCGAGTCCACACTAGGACGAGGGTTAGTAGTATATGCAAACCTGCGAGTCCACGCTAGGGACGAGGTTAGCAGTATAGGGTTACACCTGCGAGTCCACGTTAGGGACGAGGGTGATGCTAATCTGCGAGTCCACGCTAGGGATGAGGATTAGTAGTTCAAATCTGC
>JANAVB010010600.1:9141906-9221158 GCA_029216955.1 Iris pallida
GCCATACGCCCACAATTTGAGTGGCACCCCACTTTTGTTACGCTTATAATTTAAGGGCACCCCCCATGTTTACATGAATGTATAAACCCCACTTTCAACGTTATCCGTCCAAAGTAACAGTTGACCGCTTTGACCAATTTTTTTGGACGAAAATACCCCCTGCATGTTGTCCTCCACCCCGCGTCAACTGTCCGTCTCCCGCCGTGCTCGGCCCCCCCACGGCGTCGCCGCCCCCCCCCCCCCCCCCCCCCCCCCCCCCCCCCCCCCCACCCCCCCGGCCGTCACCACCACCACCACCACCATCAACACCATCATCACCACCATCAACCACCATCACTACCACCCTACCGCTCCCCCCCCCCACTCCCACCCTCCCGCTCCGCTCCCCTCCCCCACATAAAAGATCAGGAAAAGGAAAAATGATGTTTTGAATGGTGGATATGTAAGTACTCAGTTGTACAATACCTGGAACAAGTGATCAGCTACATAGATGGCAATGTTTAGGAGTAGAATCCAGAATATCCCGTTCACTCGTCTACTGCCTCTTTCGTTTCCAGACTTGTCAAGCTCCAACTCTGGTATCATATCTTAATAAATAAACAAAAACCATCTGATTAAACTCCAGAAATAAATAGTAGGTACTGACGAGAGTAGGGATCGGAGAAGTGCAGAAGAAGAAGAAGACGTTGAAGAAGAAGAAGAACCTGATCTTTTCACTCTACAAAAGAAAAGGCGTGCTGGGGTGGATTTCCAACCAATAGCAATGGAAATAGAATAGTTGCAGTAGTTTTCTTCATCATATTCCTTTTCTTGCTGCTGCTGCAGCTGATGCTGGTGATGGCCGAGGGGGGGTGCGGCAAGGTCGGGGAGAGGGGGGAGTGCGGCGACGCCGTGGAGGGGGTCCGAGCACGACAGAGGGCAACCAGTGTGACGGAGAAGGGGAAACATAAAAGGAGGCGAGGGCATTTTCGTCTAAAAAAATTGGTCAAAGCAGTCAACTGTTAGTCTTGGACGGAAAACGTTGAAATTGGGGGGTGTCATACATTCATGTAAACATGTGGGGTGCACCTTAGATAAGTGTAACAAAAGTGGGGTGCCACTCAAATTTCTCTAATTTTTTTTGAGCCCTCCCAAATTGTGGGCCCTGGGCGGTCGCCCTGGTCTTGGCATCTATATTTTGTCAACAATAGTATTGAAAATTTGAAAATTTATGTTCATCGCCTTCGATTATTAAATAAATTTTTTGACTTTCATCCCACTTATTAATATGATTTTGTACTTACGTCCCACTTTTTAAATTTCCAATAAAATTAAAAAGTGGGATGTAAGTACAAATTCATATTAACAAGTGGGATGAAAGTCAAAAATTTCCATTATTATATCATCTCTTTCGATTATTAAATCTTTTTAATTTTTTGATTATTAAATCTTTTAAAAAAATGACATGTGATTTATACCAAGACTGTCACCTTGATAAAACAGTTCCCGCCCCTAGGGGAATAAAAATAAAATATTGTTCTTTAATGTCACGCCCCAGAACCAGAATACTGGAGAGCGGGGGAATGACTCAGCCAGCTACGTATTACGGGTAGATAAATACCATATAATACGATCAATGCTGTCTAAAAGACAAGGGGGTACACACTACATGAAAGTCTCGCTATGGTCAATTCACATCTATTGTCTCAATCATTCAAACAAGAAACAATAACAGCGAACATTTAAGATAAAGCAATAAGGCGTCCCAAACGCTCAGTCAAAATGTTCTTGATATCTGGCTTTACAAAATACAACCAGATGATGTAGTAAGTATACACAATTATTAGCAGCTGCAGCCTGACTTAGTTACAATTATGCAAAAGTAGGTACAAGACAATCCGACTAACATGTCGGTGCCAAACGACAAAGTATAAAGTAGATAACAAAACGGACGGGGAGGTAAGAAACCCACTTGAGTCCTCCTGCGATCATCCCTCTAGTGTTGACCATCTTGGAGGTAGAAGTAAGCTGGATCCTCGGAGACTGGCTCTAAATCTGGCCATGCAAAACCAGAGAGGTTAGACCTCTAATAGCAAGTACCGCAAGGGAGCACGATATGAGGAATGAAGCCAGTAATAAAAGAATATGATAATAGATCTCTGCTATCTACTAGGACTCACACAACATCACGACAATTCGAACCAACCTCCCAACCAAACAAGGACAGATGTTGGCCCGTCATGTCCTGACATTCTGATCATCTCATTAAGTAACAGAGTAGGTACAGTGCATAAACAAATCAATTTAAACGGCCGGGCAACTACTACGGCTTGCTATTGTGAGTCCCAAGTTATCATGGTTTTATGCAATGAGGATTTCTCAGTTCTTACTATGCGCAAGCAAGGCTAGTTTACCCAGTCAATCAATTGCGCCAATCATGAATTAGACGAGTCCCAGCGGGACGCCCGTCATTAATATACAATATTCAATAGATAGAATAACCAGATACCG
Organism: Iris pallida; assembly: GCA_029216955.1. Lineage (NCBI taxonomy): Eukaryota > Viridiplantae > Streptophyta > Magnoliopsida > Asparagales > Iridaceae > Iris > Iris pallida. The sequence goes on from JANAVB010010600.1 coordinate 9,144,397, forward strand.
CTTCCTGCCCGTGTGGCAGATTTGCAGTATCTGTGGGAACCAATCGGCCTGTCGGGCACTACTAGTCCCAAGAGGACTGCCATGTAAGAACTCGTAAATCCATTCTTTCCATGCAATCATTATTTTATTTAACTTAATAGCCTCTATATTAAGTGAAATCCCATGCCGTAGGTCATGGTCATTCAGAATGAGTACCTTTGTACAGGGTACGATATGCACAACTCTACAATGATACCAGTACGGTCAGGTTGTAGGTCTTACATAGCGTAATACAACAATCAAAACTAACCACGGAGTAATCATGCCTTGACCATAAGGTACACATGCTTCTTTGGTAAGATAAATAAATAATAAATGAATTGAAGCCTGCATGTGCCTGTGTGCCAATATTCGGGATTAGCCATCGATTTTAATAGATCAAAATTAATATGAGTGTGTCTCATTTATTCAATTCAAAAGACGACTAGCCAGTCTCTTAGTTCCAACTAGGAACGCATGATCAATTATTAGTCAAGGTCACAATCATTATCAATGGTGACAAGGCATGAAAGTCAAATAGTATTCAGTGGGGTCGAGTCTACAACTCTCAGGGTTTAATTCCAGTCAATCGGGGTATCTATAACTCAATTCACGACACATGGTACATCCCACGTAACAATCTATATTTAACAGAAATATTAACATATCATGATTATATCAAGTTTATGCCAAAAGGCGTAAGGATATAAAATGGACGTTAAATATCTAATAAGATATCAATATACAGGGCTATAGAAGATCCAGGGTAAGTAGGGTCAGGTCCAGTTGCGCCTAAACATCAGGTTGCGCCTAAGTCAGACTGCGCTCAAGTCAGGTTACGCTCATGTCAGCCTACGCTCAAGTCAGCCTACGCTCAAGTCAGGCTATGCTCAAGTCAGGCTACGCTCAAGTCAGGCTACGCTCAAGTCAAGCTACGCTCAAGTCAAGCTAGCGTATGGACTCCATACGACTCCTTTTCAAGGCAGCGTATGTACTCCATACGACTCCTCATCTAGGTAGCGTATGCAAGTCCATACGACTCCTCTTCAAGGCAGCGTATGCAAGTCATACGCCTCCAAAAGGCAGCGTATGAGTTAGACTGCGCTGCGCTAAAGGGCGCGTGCAGCTCAGTGGCGCAAGCTAAAAAGCTCGCGTACACTGCTCACTGTCTTCTCCAAATTAGCAAGAACTCCATGGTTTGAACCCAAAGCTTCAAAAGTCCATAACTTGGTCAAAATAAGTCCGAATCCATCTTTTCAAAGGTCAAAATTGGGTAGAATAAAATTCTCTACAACATGGAACCATCAAAACTTGAAGATAAAGAAGTTTGATAGATCAAACCACCAAAATCCAAAAATAACCAATTTCTAGATCTACAAAAATTAAAGCCTCAAAATGAAAAATGACAAGTTCTAATGTGTCTTAAAATCACAAGAGAAAGATAATGGAACCATAAAAATGGGTTTTCATGTAGAAGCAAGTGTACTTGCCTATGGGTTTGGTAGGTGGAGAGAGTTATGAGGAAGAAGAAGAAGAGTAATGGTGAAGGAGAGTAATGAAGAGAGAGAAAGAGTTGGGGGCTTTTAAATGGAAGGGGTGGTGGTAGGTGGGGGTATTGGGTTCGGTTCATGATGAACCACCATAACCCGAAGATAAACCAACCTAGGCCAAACCTAAAGTAAGCTAAAGGAGAGAATAAAAGCAGAAAGTAAAATACAGAAAATTAATTACAGGAAATTAATTAACATGAATTTAAAGAGATTTAAATATAAAACAATACATGATAAATATTTAAATAAATATACTAAAGCAGTACATGTATTAAAAATACGTATTCTGGGAACAGGGAGTGACATTTAAGAACAACGTGAATTATTGTGACATACAAAACTAGGGGGAGATAATAAAATAAAAAAAATACATTATTCTATAAGAACATCGTGAATTATCGCGATATACATACAAGCTATGCATATAAGTACCAAAAGAACTAAATCAGGTCAACATCAAGAACGTGGTAAATTATCGTGACATACAAGTAAGCTATGCATATATACAAATATGCTATGTAAGAACTAAACCAATTCCACATCAAGAAGGATCAAGAACGTGGAGGACTTAAAGGTTCTAGCTTCATAGTAGAAAGTCTGAAGATTGAAGAAGCAGTTCCAAACTCCTGAAGATTTAAGAACCAGTACGGTCCATCCATGTCATTTGAAGATTGAAAAAGCAGATCAAAAAGTAGCTCCTGAATTACAACTCCTGTAGAGAAAGTTCCTGGCTGTCCAGAAAAGATGTCCTGATCCAAAGGTTCAAATTCTCCAAAACGAAGTGTATCAATCCTATTGAGGATTCAAATTCTCCAAAACAAAGTGTATCACTCCTGTCGAGGATATGGATATGCCTCAAATGTCATAAGAGACATGATGTGGATATGCCTCAGAGAGTCCATTTTTGTTCATCCACAAATACCATGGTGTTTGTTCACCCTCCTATTACATGGAGACATGTGGCAAATAATTAAAACCACAAATTTATTTTATTGAGTGTACAAAACCACTCTTAAAGTGGGTTTATTTGCCACATGTCTCCATATTGGGGAGTGAACAAATACCATGGTATTGATGGGTGAACAGAAATGGACTCATGCCTCAGATGCCATAAGAGACATGATTGGATATGCCTCATATCCAAAATGTCACAAGAGATTGAGAAAGAGGTACCGAAACCCAAAAATAATAGAAAATCTATGTTTTACACAAATAAATTTTGAATCCAAAAAAAATTGTGAAGCAAATGAGAATAAAAGGATGATAAAAATTTAGAATTGTGAATAAGATAATTACTGCAATGATTTGACAGTAATTTTCTATGTCGTACCCCTATTGCAAGCTAATTACTCTGCAGTAATTTTCTCTTTAGTACTTCGGTAAAGTATGCACAACATAAATAGATATTGTTTCCATTCCATCTCAAAAACAAGCATAAAATAATTAAAAAAAATCTTGATAGCATGTAGCTACAGGTTCAGTTTGATATTGTAGGACATACATATTCAAAGAGCTGGGCATCTGCCTATACGACCAATTTTATATCTCTTCAAGGATGCAAAGGTTTCCGCATAGGTACATGTTGACAACATGATTTCATCTGGAACCATGTAAATTTCTTGAAAACTTTTGCTTTTAGGATCATAATACATGAGTAAGTTTAAGCATCTACTTGTACATAAGATTCTTCCATCCTCCTCGATCATCAAGGGTTCAACCCTATCTCTCACGTAGAAGTTGTTGGGGTTATCGATTTCGTAGAAGTCATTGGAGTACTTATCGATTACGTATAAGTAGAAGTCGTAGGAGTTATCAATTGTGTATTCCTTCACCCAGATGCCCTTGTCGTAGTCCTTGAGTAACCAAATGTCTACACAATACCTATGTTCACTAATGTGCACCAAGCACAAGAGCCCATTCACTTCCCTGAGCAACAAATTGTACTGAGTAGGAGCGAGGTCTACGCATGGGATTTCCGACCAAACCTCTTTCTCGAGATCGAATCGAGCTATGCCTGCAAGACCAGAGGAGGAAGATTTTGTTGGCAACACGTGGACGAATCCATTGACAACAGCAATGTTGCAATTAGTACCATACATGGGCGGGTTCTTCGTTGCCCTCCACCACCCACGGGGGCCGCCTAACGTCAGGACTTCGCAGAACGACGTATCATGGTAATCCGTGTAGAAAAGCAACACCTTGTATTCTCCGGTGGACTCAACGTGCCCTATTGCTGCAATGGCAACCCGCACCCTAAAGTTAGGGCACGAGAACGTAACAACGCCCAGCCTACGCCGCAGTGTCGGCGGTAGAACGCTGTCCTAGGTCTCAATGCATCTAACAGTATAAGACTAAACAGTTTATACTCCCCGAATGGGGGTGACATAGCAGATACAACTCAATCACATCTAAGGTAGAGCATGATAAGAATAGATAAAGCATGAAATCCAAAATAAATACAGGAGATAGAAGTCTAAGTGTCTAAGATACATGAACCCAGAAGTACATCTCAAAACTCAAATAAAGATACAGTAATCCACAAAGTAAATACAACTCCAGACAAAATGAAATAACTACCTAAACAAACCCTACTGTGTCTCCTCTAGGCTAGCAGGCACCTCCAGGCTATCTGTAAAATTATCAACAGGTCCAGTCAGGACTGGAGCGAGCACAGTACATCTCAACATATCATAGCAGGTTAGAAAACATATAACATGCAGTAAAGTAAGATACGAGTACATTCTCTGATCATTTCATATCTGCTTAGAATTATTTCCTGCAGTAGATTACTTTACTTGTACTGTCACGTTGGTCACACGGATTATCCTTTCTAGCCTCATCCTCATCATCGAATATGTCATCTAATGCATTTGCGGGTACAGGAGGAAACTCGATGTCGATCCGCTCTCCTGTTGCAGGATTCCAGATGCACATCATGTGATGATTGTACACCATTACGAGGCCGTGGCACGCCGATACCTTTTTATACGAAGGCCTCATGTCGAACGCCAAGTCGGTAGCCGTGCCCGCTACCCTTCTTTCTCTATGCTTGTTCATCTTCATAGTGAAACAAGTTACACGATTTTGCATGTAACATGAAGTTAGTACGAGGAGCGTAGGGTTCTGTTCTGATCTCCGCCAATGGAGTCGTAGGAAATCTGGATCAGAAGAAAGAAAATGGTACCATGACTTGGAGACGCAATGGAACTTGCAGAGTATTTTCACAGGAAGACGTGGGAGGATCTCCCACATGATGATATCAGAAGAGAGGAGGTGGACCTTGGCTCTTTTGGAGGAGGAGGAGGATGCCATAAGTATAGGAAATTAGGGTTCTTAATTAATTTGTTTGGGAAGAAGAGGAGCACGCACCGGGTCTCTGCTTATAATTAGTTTATATAGATTGCCGTCCGGAGGAGGCAATATAGGATTGGTTAGAGGATAATTAGGTTTATACCTCCTAATGTGATTTGGTCCTATCTCTCCATTTATATGTTCTTTCCATACCTATATATGTATAATTCTTTAGATTTCCATTTACTTGATTATAATAATTTTAGGATAATACTTAATCCTAGTTATATTAGGTTTTGCCCCAAGGATAAGTTTAGTATAAATTAATTTTATTTTATACTAGAGCACGTACGATAACATATAATAAGAATATTATTCAATTATAATTAATATGTTTTCTAGGGTTAAGATGGGAGGTTTTTTTTTCTTGTTTGGATGAGTTTGATTCTCCATTTTGACAAAGTTAAACTTTTTCCAACAACTTTTTACATAATTTAATTTTTTTAAAAGATATGGTTGATGATATACACGGCTTAGATGGCTCAATCTTGAGCCGTGGGATGAGATCCCATGACACAATCTATTTGACATCTAAAATAACATACAATCTTAGCCACATGTATATAAATGAACGATTCATATTTGTCTAATAAAGGTTCAGATTTGACTAATAAATGGTCAGATTTTATGTGCCACCTATTAATTAACCCATGTATTAATTAACCTTTAATTTACTACAACCTACAAAATTTGAACTTGTGAATAAAAAGGACTCCTCCTTTCGCTGAGTGTTGAGAGAATAATATGCATCTTTTAAAGAAAGAATCCTCCTCGTTGAGGTGTTGAAAAAATAATCTACTAAATTTGAACATGTGAATAATCTACTAAATTAATATAATCTACATCTAAATTAAGTAGATGTTGAGAAAATAACTTATAATTAGTTATATAGGTGTGGGAAGAAGGATACGACGTATAAATATATAGATTGGCGGGAGGAGGCAATATAGGATTGTTTAGGAAAATTAGGTTTATAAGTCCTAATGTGATTTGGTCCTATATCATGATTATATGTCTCTTAATTTCTCTCTCCATACCTATATATGTATATAATTTTAGATTTCCATTTACTCGATTAGAATAATTTTAGGATAATACTTAATCCTAATTATATTAGGTTATATATATATATATATATATATATATATATATATATATATATATATATATATATATATATATGCCCTATATCATGATTATATATGTCTCTTAATTTCTCTCTCCATACCTATATATGCATATAATTCTTTAGATTTCCATTTACTCGATTATAATAATTTTAGGATAATACTAAATCCTAATTATATTAGGTTTCGGCGCGTGGCCCCACACCCTACCGCTCATGCTGTGGGCACATGCCAGTCCCACCAGCGGGCGCATGGCCCACCCCACCCGCGGTGGTCCCCGTGACCGGTTTGCCGCCCCCTCTGGCTTGGGCTCTCGGCCACCTCTCCCCGATGTCTCGGTTTGTTCCCCCTCGGCGGCTGGGGCACCGGGATCAGCGGGCCCCTGGTTGACGGTCCCTTCTCGTGGAGCATCAGCCCCCTTTTGCAGTCGCACCTCCGGTCACCCGTCCGCTTCCTTCTCCTGCTGCCCCTCCTCATTGTGATCCCGGCTCGTCTGTGGCCCCAGGCAGTCCACTTCTCAGCCAACCCTGCCCGCTTGTGGACAGACCCGGACTTAATATGAGACCTACTAGGCAGTTGCCTCAGGTCCAAAATTTTAGAGGGCACCAAAAAAAATTTAATCTATATAAGTCAAACTAAAAAGGCTCGGATTTGAAATTATAAAGAGCTTGCTATGACTATGGCAACTAAAAAGACCTGCTGACTGAAGAGACAAGTAATAAGTATAATGTGGACTTATACTTACAGATTTGAATTGAAGTGACAAGTGGTACCATGTCCACCATGATAATAAAATGGTCTGGATTTGTACGCTACTCTTGTGGTCCGGATTTGAAGAGACCAATATTATATGAGAGTCTTGTGGACGTTGACTGAGTTATTTTTTGGATTTTAATTTTTTAAGAAAGAGTCTTGTTTATGGTCGACTGTGGGATAATTCTTTTTAGAAGCCAGAATCAGTCAGTCCCTCTATTTCCACATGTTTCCATATGTAAAACTTTGAATTTTTTTATTATAATAATATAAGTTGTTGTTTCAATGATGCACTCATATTTTGGTCTATTTCTTAATTGTTGTGTCAATGGTGCCTTTCCGTTGTCAATTGTATTTTGAGGAGTCACATACTTATCAGTAAAGCCTCATATATATTTTTTACAAACACAGGTAAGTGAAGTCTAAAATTATGGTGGATTTATAAACTATAGTTATTAAAAAAAATATGTTCTTGACTAAAAAATGTTGTTGATTATCTTTATTTGTGTTTTACTAATTTATTTGAAAATATGTTCTTGCCATTTGATTGCATTGTTATTCCTATTGAGATTGAAATCAATTAATAGAAAAACTATGAAAGAAAGTATCTTTATATTTGTTATTAATTGTTTATTTGTCATTAATTATTATTATTTGTTGGACAATTCTGATAATGTTATTTGATTGCATAGTAATCGTGTCTAGATTATTCATTTGAAAATGTGATATGATGCAAATTAGATTTGAAAAAGCAAACATGCCTCATATAAAAACAATTTGGTTAATCTTTTTTTTGTTTGCAAAGCACTAATAGACTAGAGAATCAAACATGCTTCCTATAAGAAAATAATTGGCTGCAAAAAATAATATAATATGAATATTAACTGGGGCGCATCCAGAAACTATTACTAGAGTGGACTATCATAAATTTGGGTGGGCTATAAGTTTACTAACCTATATAAAAAAACAAAAATAAAATTTCTATGGAGAAATGAAATAAAAGAAATTTTTTTGGGTGGGCTGTACTAACCTATATAAAAAATAAAAAATAAAATTTCTATGGAGAAATGAAATAAAAGAAATTTCCAAGAGATGCTTGGATCCGTCCATGAACATTAAGCTTTAGGGGTACCACTTCTAGAGTTCGCCTCAGGCCCAAAAATTTAAAGTCCGGCATTGCTTGTGGATCCCCTTCCATCAGCGGAGCCTCGACTTCGCCTCCCAAGTCAGATGGCCCCTCGACTACGCCTCCCAAGTCAGGTTGCCAGTCACCTTCCTATGCTGCCGTGTTGCGTCCGGACCGCGCAGCAAAGAAGGGTAGCCTTTTCCTCGACGTTTCGCTCCCGGAAGTAGTGTACCCCTCGGAATCCCCGGTACCCCAGGTTCCCTTCTCTGCTACGGAGCTGACCTCTCTATCCTCGTCCTTCCCCCACACGTTCATCCTCAAATTCTCTTCGGACTACCCGAAGCTTGACCGGGTTAAGGAAGTTATCCTCAGTTGGCGGCTGTCCGAGGATTACAGGGTCACCCCTGGACCCAAAGCATATTCTGCTACACCTTTCCTCAGCGATTGATCACAAGACCGTTTGGTCCAAGGGTACATGTAGGGTGGACTCCTACCTTATGAAGATTATCAGGTGGTCCACGGATTTTAACACCAAAGAAGATTCTGCAAAGGTCGCGGCATGGGTGACCCTACCTAACCTTCCCCTCATCTGCATCATCGCGGCCCTCAGGCGCATTGCCAACTCGTTCGGGACGTACGTGGCATCAGCGGAAGAGACCAGCAACCTCACTAAGGCTCATTATGCCAAGATTTGCGTGGAACTTGACTTGAACAATGAGCCCCCGATCACATCGTCCTTGAGTTGGGTTGCCAGATGCACACCCAGCGAATAGTCTACGACAACCACATCTTACTACAAGCACTGCCATCAGCAGGGCCACCTTCAGGCATACTGTTTTTGCCTACACCCCGAGCTCAAGAGGAATCCCGCCAGGAAAGACGTCCATAACAAGGGTAGCAATATTGAACAGAAATCCCCCCCCCCCGGTCCCTGCTGCTTCTGCTTCCTAACACCCACATTAGGTTCGAAGATCCCGGCGAAATGCTGGACAGGGGTACCTCCACTGCAGATGATGCGACCCGTAGCTCCTCCGCATCCATAAACCTATCCAACAAGTTCGACGTCCTAGATTCGGAAGCCTCCGAGCCGCTGCAAGCTATTGTCACCTTCCAGGACCCGGAAGCCACCAAGCCAGAGCAGGACATTCGTGAAGACCAGAACAACATATTCAACAAGGGCGATGCCCTGGATTTAAACGATACCAAGACATCGATGGCCATTGTATCCTTTGAGGACATACCTAGGCTCCAGGAAGCGACTGCCGAGTCTGCCACATCCGGAGAAATCCTCTTGAACAATGGAACGACAACCTCCCAAGACCTCAAGTCTGTCCCACCGAAAACATTGTCACTTTTGAAGAGGCACTGGCGATCCTGGGACCAGAGCACGTCCTGAGAGGTAAGCAGGTCATAGAAGCAGGATTCCGGCCCCCTCCAGTCAGTAGGAGCAGCAGTGGGATGCATGGTAGATACTCTAATTTTACCCGACGGAGAGACCATTCTGAACTCGCAGGAGAAAGGATCGCCCCGCAAAGGCCCACCTCCTCACACTCAGGACCCAACCCAGGACAAGTCCGCAGAAGTCCACGAGATGACTACAATTCGCACAAGATCCGCAATCAAGTGGATAAAAATGCCTTTAACCATAACATTAATGCTTAACATCCTCTCCTGGAATGTTCGCGGTCTGGCCAACAAACCCACAAAGAGGCGGATTACTACCCTAAAAAAACTTCACAAGATTGACATTTTGATCATTATCGAACCGAAGATCCCCTCCAAGAAAATCAAAGCTATCCAGCTCCAATTAGGTTTCCATAATGCCGTGGCCGGTAACCATGACATTTGGATCCTCGTCTCCCCAGATGTCCTCATCGGAGTTATTCAGGATACTAAGCAGGCTCTCTCGTGCTGGATAGAGCATCCCTCCCTCCCCAAGCACGCCATTTTCTCTGCTGTTTACGGCAGTTGTGACATTATTGAACAAAAACATCTCTGGGACGACCTCCTCGATATCCACTCCAACCACATCAACATCCCTTGGCTTTGTATTGGGGACTTTAATGCTATCACTTGTAGAAAGGAGAAGTCGGGGGCAGGCCACCTCCTCACATGGCCATGCACGACTTCAACAACTTCATCTTTAATGCCAACCTTTCCTCAATCCAGTTCTCGAAAAATGCGTTCACTTGGTACAATATGCAAGAAGGTGATCGTCGACAATATTTTCCGCCTTGATAGAGCCCTCACCAACACCCTCTGGCACGACATGGGCTTCAGCTCCAGACTATCCCATCTTAACGCTACCGTGTCTGTCCATGCCCCGCTGCTTGTTGAAATAAAAAAACTCTACCAGCCAGATTAAAAAGAATTTCTAGTTTCTCGACCTCTGGAGCGAACACCCTCAATTCAAGAATGTGGTCGCGGAAGCATGGAAACTTGTGAACTAAGTTGACCCGCTGATCAGAGTAGCCTCCAAGCTTAAGGCTACGCGGAAAGCACTGGCTGCGTGGAGCAAACAGGCGTATGGGGATATCTTTTAGGAGGTTCACGCGGTGGAAGATGATGTCACCCGCGCAGAGACTCTCTTTCTGACGGATCAATCGCCGGCCGCCAGGACCGCCCTTAACCTCACCAAAGCCATTCTCAAATTCCATCTGAAAGTGGAAATGGAATATTGGAAGCAGAAAGCGAGGCTGAAATGGGACAATGAGGGAGACAAAAACTCGGCTTATTTCCACGCCTGTGCCAATGGCCACAAACAGAAACTGACTCTGCACCAGATCAAAAATGAATCGGGTAACATCATCAGCAACCAGCGGGATATCCAAGCAGCGGCTGCAGATTTCTACTTCCAGCTTTTCACCAAACAAAGGGTCCACAGAGACAACAACCTTCTGGCTGAAATTTCTCTCCTCATCGACGACAATGACAACATCCAGCTGGAGCTCCCTCCGACCGAAATCTAGGTCAAAGACGCAGTTTGGGCATTTGACGCCCACAGCGCGCCCGGACCCGACGGATTCTCTGGGACATTCTTTCGTCAATGTTGGGACATCATCAAGGAGGACATCCATGAAGCGGTCATTGCCTTCTTTCAGGAAGCGACCTACCCCAAGGCCATATCTGCCGCCAATCTGATCCTCATCCCTAAAAAAGACAACTCAGAAACCTTTCATGACTTTCGTCCTATTAGCCTATGTAACTTCACAAACAAGATCATCTCCAAGATCATCGCTTCCCGTATGTCCGATCTTCTCCCTAAGATCATCTCGGAGGAGCAAAGTGGCTACGTCAGAGGTAGAAACATCCAAGATAACATTATGCTAGCTCAAGAGCTTATCACCTGCATGAAATTTCATGCTAGAGGCGGCAATATAGCGATCAAACTGGACAAGGAGAAAGCTTATGACAGGCTTGACTGGCAATTCATGATTTGGGTTTTCAGGGCATTTGGTTTCTCGGAGACTTGGACTAATATTGTGTGGAGATCGATCAGTAACTCGTGGTTCTCCACTGTCATCAATGGCCAAGATGACGGCTTCTTCAAATCAAGATGGGGCGTCAGGCAAGGAGATCCCCTATCCTCCACCATCTTCATCATCACGACGGACGCGTTGAGCAGAAATCTGAACAAGATGGTTGGAACTACGAACTTCCAACACTTCCATACCGCCAGCGGTTGTCCAATCAGTACCCACCTAGCTTATACTGACGACATCCTCATCTTCTCCTCTGGAGATGTCGGGTCGGTGGAGGTGGTACACAACACCCTCTAGAGATATGAAGCCAGCTCTGGTAAAAGGTCAACTCCGCCAAGAGTGTCATTTACGCTCATCACAACATGGGAAGAGATAGCACGACTAACATCTCCAATATCATCACCATTGAGCACCCCCCTTTCCTCTACCTCGGATGCCCACTGGTGTACGGTAGAACTAACGCCGACATATTTAACGGACTGATTAACAAAATCAGGAGAAAGCTGGAGGGATGGCACAACGCCACCCTATCTCCGGGCGGGAAGATGATCCTTATCAATCACGTGCTCACGTACATTCCTATATATACCCTAGCAGCGTGCTCCCCCCCCAAGAAGGTGATCCGCTTAATTGAAAGCCTCTTGTGCGACTTCTTTTGGGGTCATAGCGGCGGGAACATTAAGCATCACTGGGCTAGCTGGGACTCCATGGCCAGGCCTACCGAGGAGGGAGGCATGGGATTTGCCAGAATCTCTCACATTATTGATGCTTTCTCTATGAAACTGTGGTGGAAGCTTTGAACAAGTCAGAATTTGGGCCAGATTCATGAAGGCCAGATACTTCAAGCATACTCGCCCATCCCAGGCAGCCCCCAACAGTAGGTCATCCGCAGCATGTGTAGTGTCCCGCTCCGTGAAGGCACTAGATAGACAGAAAGATCGGATTGCTGGCTCTGCAACAGAAGACGATTAATCTGGATGAGTGGACGAAGTCTCATTTGCTGATTCGCTTGCGCCTTAAGAATCTGAGTTTTGATTGAATGCTTTTGTTAATAACAAGATGTAAATCATTGAGTATGCTTTAAGAGAATTCGCATGTTGACCCGCTAAGAAATTAATGTTGCCTTGATAAAGAGAACCTTGCCATGCTAAGTATGCTTGAGAATTATAGACATGTACAGACGGACTTGTACATGTTGACCTGAATAAAAGAAAGACACGAATTGAACGTGTTGTATATCTGCAAAGGCATGAAAAAGAAGAAGATGAATATGTTTGCAAGTTGCTTGATTGATGCATGATTGTTTATATGATAGCTGCATTTGCATTGGTCTAGACGGCTTGTGCACAAGTGGTAGTCTCTCGACGATTCTGGGGGCGCCCGGAGTCGATCGGCCTAGGAGAGAACAGGACACCTGGGGTTAGAAGTCCCCGCAGTTAAGAGGGGGTGTCACTCTATTAGTAGTTGGACAAGAAGTTCCGACTGCTAATATGGGTATTGCCCATGGACCACAAGAGTTATTGTCATGCTGCATATTGATAAGAGTTAAAAGAAAGTTTTGCTAAGTTATTGTCATGCTGCATATTGATAAGAGTTAAAAGAATGTTTTGCTAAGTTATTGTCATGCTGCATACTGATAATAGTCAAAAGAATATTTTGCTAAGAGCTAACCATGCAGAGACGGACAGGGAATGACAATGTTGGTTTTATAATGTTTATGCTAATCCTTGTCTTGTACAGGGATCGACGGTCGGCTATGGTAAGAGTCACTGAAAAGTGATATACATGTGTTGCTTGAGTTTGATATCTGAATTGCTCGAAAAGATTAATCTGTTACCATAAAGTGCTATGTTCTGCTAAAGAAAAGATGTAATATCATGCTTGTAATTTGACCCTAAGTTTGTCTTGAACAAGAGAAGAGAATGCTAAAGATGTTGTCCCTAATGAAATGATATGCTCATGAAACATGTTGCGCACTGCACAAATGAATAGTCATCGTGCTAGAATTTAAAGTCCCTTGTATGCTTGAAATGATATGAACTGTGGCTTTCCAAAGATGTGTTTCAAAAGATATGTAAACTGACTCTATATGCATGGAATGCATCTAGGTAAAACTAGCAAGATCACATCACAAGAAACGTTTTCTCACTAAATGAACAGTGATCGTTTCAGACAAATATAGCTCTTTGTTCACACCATTCACCAGTATGCTGATATACTGACCCACCATCAGTCTGCATGCATGAGGTGCACTATGCGAGAAGGATAGTCCAAAGCGATAGCCCGAGCCTCATCCTCAGGAGCCAGAAATCATAAGAGATGCCAAGAGATGACATCTGTGCAAGAGTTTGGTTTTGTATATAAAAGGATGTAATGTATGGGAACGGGATCATTGTAATCTGCAAAGTTCTGAGAGAATGTAATATTGTATCAGAGAGAAATGAGAGCTTGTAATCTGTTCAAATGAAATCAATAAAGAGAAATGTTCCTTGTTACCATTGTGTTCAATGCATGTATTCTGAAATATGTCCGCTGCTGCTTCAATTATCTGCGATACGTTCCGCTGCGTATTGTCAACCTTGTCTATCTTGTCTTGTTCCAGGTCTTGGCCTTGTGCAAGCGCAACTTAGGCTTGCACGGCATCACGCCTTAGCGAGGACGAACGGTTCCAAAGAGCCCGAAGCGAGGACGAAAGGGACTCTGCGGGATCGGGGCGTGACAGCATGGCGGCGCATCCTTTCCGGTCGTACCATGGCCGAACCGGTGATTCAACTTCAATTAGGCGACGGCGACTTCTCGCTCTTCCTCGAACGTTGGGCCGGGGATACCTTTCTCCTTAACCGTACTGCAGACCGCGGGATCACCAGGTTCAGGGAGGTGTGGAATCCAGCAGGGAACGACTGGGATTGGGGCAGGATATGCAATTGGGCAGGTGATAATAAAGAAGACTGCATCCGTCAACGCGGCCTGGAGATTGGTAATATAGCGGACGAGCTGCGTTGGTTGGCCGAACCTTCGGGCGAATTTTCGGTGAGCTCGACGAGACATCTGGCACGTGGGCACGGTGCGCCATCTCAGATCAACGCTGCTTTCTGGCAGACATGCATTCCAAAGAAGTGGTCTATCCTTATTTGGAGAGCAGCTCGGAAGAGGTTACCCACCGACGATATTCTGCACACCATTGGATTCAGCTTGGCATCTGCTTGTAACTGCTGCACAGATCGTCAGACGGAAACCGTCGACCATATATTTTGTCAAGGGGAATTATCCGCCAGGGTCTGGAGACTGCTATCTCAAAGGTGTAGAAGGGCGCTGGGTGTTGGGTGCATTTACGACTTCCTGGCTGACTGGGCTACTGTATCCAACGGACACCAAATTGTAGCGGCTGCAGCCATATGTGTTATTTGGAAGAATCGCAACAAAGTGAGATATGAGGGCTATCAGTATCATGACGACCAGATAATCAGGGAGGTCACCAGGCAGTGCCAGAAGATCAGGTCCTGCTGCTCTCACGAGCAGAATAGTTTTTGGGTTTCTTTTCTCTCCTAATCTTCGGTTTTCAGGTTTTGCTGGTATACTTGTATAGGCGTCGGCATTTTGTGACTAGGGGTATACTTGTATAGGCTTCGGCGTTTTGAGTCTTACTGGAATAAAATGGAGTATTCTGATATATATATATATATATATATAAGGGAGGTGAGGTGGCTATGTGCCACCCCCATGCTATCATCAAGCATTTGTACGCTTTTTGGTGCATGATGATAGCATGTGGAGGCATATAGCCACCACCCATATGGTGGCACCTCACCTCCCTTATTCTTCTCTCTCTATATATATATATATATATATATATATATATATATATATATATATATATATATATATATTAGTTCTTTAAATTATATTATTTATTTACTTAGTTATTTAAATTGATAAGCCATCTATGTGTATATGAAATCTTGTTACTTGATAAATTCGGGACTTACTTATAAGTTATTTAATTAAAAGTATTTAAATTCTTATTTCTTGTAATAAAATTTTAGAGCATCTACAACTTTATTATCTTGTAATGTGTTATGATTCCTATGTGCTAGACCCACAAGAAAATGTTTTTTTTTTCTTGGTGGTAAGACTATATTCACAAGAGAATGGAATAGAAAATTATTTTCCAATACAAATGTATTTAGATGTTTACTTTTCTTTCAACTTCCAAGACAACTTTATTTTCATCTTTTTCGAATATTTTTATTCATAATTGATGACATAGAGGGAGAGTGAGGAAATCAATGCACTCGCCCAGATCAAAGAGGAGGATTGAAAGTGAGATGAGACCTTTGGTGAGGAGGACACCCTTGGGATGAGAGATGGGTCCTACTTGTTTCAGCAACTGGATTTGGAGGGGAAGGCCTTAATTTGCTTGTTTCATAATTAGAGCATCCACATTAGGAGAGATTTCAAGTGCTACATTTGACTTTAGCCAAATTTTGTAGCACTTGAAGGTTACAGTGAACACTTATCCATACTTGAAAATTGCTAGAAAGCTAAGAGACATTTCAGATTTGGAGCGTGTGCTAGCTCCGCTACATTAATTTCTGGGCCGACCAATATTAACTAATTTTACCAAACATGGAAGAAAAATAAAGAAAAAAAATAAGGATGAAAAATCTTACCAAACATGAAAAGAAAATAGAAAGAAAAAAATGGAATATGTTAATTTAGAGTATTTGTTTGGAGTGTACCATTGTGTGCCAATATTAATGAGACACTCTAAAAGTAATAATTTACACAATTTCTAATAATTTGGATTAGGTGTTTGTTGTGTCTCCACTGTGGATGCTCTTAAGCTACAGTATTTCAAGTTAGGTGTTTTGTTCTGTAGGTATTGGCAAGACTCCAAAGTGATGCTAGGCCTAGTTCCAGTATAACAATGTGGCATGGAAAGTCTAAGTCAGTTTCAGCTGTGTTTTTGAGACATTACCTTGCTCAAACTGTATGATTCTATTGTGTCAGGGCAAGTTTAGGCCACTTGGATATCTGCTATCATCTATGGTACTAATAGTGTTCTTCTCGGCTTACCCCCATTAATTAAGAACTCAACCAGTGTGGATTCACGATCTCAGCCTTCTAAATTAACCTAGGAAGTCCAGGTTTCTGTAGTTTACCCTAACTTATCATGAAATATGCATCATACCTTATTTGATTATCTTGAAAAGAGGAAGAAAGGGACTTGATTTCTTCTCTAATTGGTCGCTTAAGGAGAATTCTAACTTCCCAAGAAATTGTGATATAATGGTACAACAATATGATTTTAAGACAGTGCACATTCAAACAAATTGCTCGAAGATGGTATGGAAGTAGATGTTCTATTTTCACCAACATTCGTAAAACTGGGGTAAAATATTCAACACACGAAAACTTGGTAATTTATTAGGGATGTTGCATCTGTTCCCAGTTACTAACTTAGAATCCTAGTAGAGTATAAGATGGATACCGTAGGTATCAATCAGCATGATAAATCAATATTGCATAACAGAAGAGCGAAGGCGAGAACACCTGCTGCTTATTTCTTTTGATATGTTTAAGTTAACCTTTATCTGGTATTTCTAATTTTCTGTGGTCATCCCTAGTAGCTATCTAAGGCTTATTTTAGTGGTTTATTCCAATATTTCCACTTTTGGCTACTTATCTCAAATTAAAACTTTATATTTTCTTTTTACTGATTGAGCGAGATAATTGAACAATGTACTCTTAAATGTAACACAGGTATGCTTAGTGATTTGTTTTCAATTGACTTATAAATTAGGTTTACGTTGAGATTGAGTAAGAATACAAAGTTAAAACAATAATTCCTACTGGATTTGTTCTTGGTCGTCAAAGACTGAAAGGATATGCATGAAAGTATATAATCTCTGTTTATTGGCAGTTTTTTATTTTGGTTAATATTTCTTCTTTATGTAAGTTGTGTTTGTTCGATGAATTAATGAATAATAAAGTATCAATGTCTACTTTAGCATTACTCATGTTATATACTCCAGCAACGTTCAATGTTTTACTTGTAAGTATTGTTTTCTTACAACTATGTACTATAGTGATTCCCAGAAGTTACAGTCTTACAGAGTGTGACTTGACTAAACGAATGTCCCATTAACGGAGGAATGATATTGTTATGCCTATATAATAATTATTGGGAATCAACTTTATGGATCAAATAATGAAACTTTGAGAAGGGGATATCAAGCTAGCTAAGATTAAGAAGTGAAATAAGTATTTCTGCAGCTGATCAATCTGTTTGTACACCCTGAAGGTCTGCTATGAAAGCCATCTATTTATTTATAGATCAATGGCATTTTAGAATCAGAAGAAGAAAAGTTACATATGGTTTTCATTTACTTAGAAAAGAAAATTTATGTGTTGACGTTTAATGTTGATCATGACTAAATGCTGTTGTGGACTATTGCATGTTTTTATTTCTCTTAGGTACTTAAATGGTGGAGGTTTTAAATATTGCTTAATATCTAAGGTTTTTGGTAGTCATGAATGCAATATATTATTAATAAGCACTTTTTTCCCCTCCTGTACCTGCACAAACCGATCCATTGCACATGTTGCCTTCCTTGTCAGTTATGATTGCTGCGTTTTTGTTAGGTCCTTTTCCGTATTGACTCGAAACAGGTGATGACCTAACTGTGTCAGACATTGCAATTGGAATAATTGAGGAAGAACACCATCAATGGCGATGGGAAATTATGGTTTTATTGATAAGGAAGAAGAAGGTTACAACTACATTCAAGAAATTACAGTGAAAGAAAAACAAGCTAAGTAACAAATCCCGATCTGCCCTCTCTCTCACATTCCCATCTATTTATAATGTCTGATACTCTGCTACTGAAAGGTGTACTGGTGACCTGGCCTTCCACTATGCTGACTAGGACAGCTGCTGGACCTGAAATGGAGAATAGCTGAGCTGACAAACTGGATTGGCTGACTCGGCAGGGATGATGAAAACAAGATGACATGGCAATAAAGATGACATGGCAATGATGACCTGGAATGGCTCTAGGCTCTGTGACTGAGTATATAGTTTGAGCTGCTGCTCTAATACTATTATCGTGTTATGATACTAGACAGTCCCCTGCAATATGAATGCATTGGCATTCCTTTGCAATATTTGAATGTATTGTTGCATTAGGAACACTTTCTGAGGCTGATACTGTGATACTGAATCAACTGTGCCAGTGTCAAACTCTAAGAAGCCTCTCATCTGAGCCTACAACAAGTCTTCCACAGTGAGCCAAGTTCAGCTACATTTAAGTTCGTATCAGTTTTTCTCTACTATTTATCACCAACATTATTCAGGTTTCTGTCTAAACTACATGAGCACATCTATGCAACCTTCTTAGCGATAATATATGGTATACAAGTTAAATGTTGGAATTGAACATCATATCCTAACAAATTTCCATTCCATCAACACGAAGTTTATAAACAAACAATAATAAAAATAAAATCTGGATCGCCCTTAGTTACTGGTTCAGTAGTTGATATTAAGGACCACACACACTCAAAGAGATGTGCATCTACCTATACGACCAATTTTACCTCTCTTCACAGATGCAAAGTTTTCCGAATACAATATTGACAACAGAGGAAATTTCTTCTCATCAACCTTGTAAATTTGATGGAAACTTTCGTTTTTATGATCATAATAAAAAAATAAGTCTGTACTTGTAAACAAGATTCTTCCATCCTCCTCGATCATCAAGGGTTCGACCATATAACCCCTCTCACACCCCCCTTCACAGATAGGAGTCGTATGAGAGGTCGATTGTGTATTCTTTTACCCAGATACCTAGCTCCTTCAGGAACCAAGTGTCTGCATGACACCTACATTCGCTAAACTGCACCAAGCACAACAATCAATTCACTTCACTTAGCAAAAAATTATAGTATTTGTACCGAGGAGCGAGATGGCACGGGTCTACTCCCGGGATCACCGGCCATTCCTCTTTCTCGAGATCGAATCGTGCTATGCCATCAGAAGAATATAACGGCAACACGTGGACGAATTTACGACAACAACAATGTTGCACATAACATGCGTGAAAAGACAAAATGGCAGGTTCTTTGTTGCCCTCCACCCCTGGGAGCCGCCTATCGTCAGGACCTCGCAGGATGTTTCCGTGTGGAAAATCAGCACCTTGTACTCTCCGGCGGACTCGAAGTATCCTGTTGCTACAACGATACCTGCCCCAAAATTATTTCTGCGTACAGGAACCTTGATGTCGATCCGCTCTCCTGTTGCGGGGTTCCAGACGCGCATCGTGTACTGATTGTACACTAGCACAAGGCCGCGAGATGCTGACACCTTATGATGCAGAGGCCTCATGTTGAAACCCAAGTCGCACCCGAGCACGCTACCCTCCTTTCTCTCCATCTTCATGGTGAAGAAAGGAATACGGTTTGCGTGGTAGTCAGGAGTTATTATGAGGAGCGTAGGAGGATTTTGTCCGGACATGTATACGTATCTTTCTCCATACCTATGTATATAATTCCTTATATTTCCACTTACTTTATTAAATAATTTTAGTATAATACTTAATCCTAGTTATTTTTAGGTTTTACCCTAAGGATATAAGGTTTACCGCGGGACTTTTTTTTTTTTCCCCGGAATCGCTCCCACTGGGATTCGAACTCCGTCCACAAAGGCCACATGCATCTCTTAACCACTAGACTAGAGTTATATATATATATATATATATATATATATATATATATATATATATATATATGAATTATGTTAGTTTTAGACTAATTTATTCAAATTGACAATATATATTTGAATAAATTACTTTAAAAACTAACATAATTCATATATATATATATATATATATTATTATATATATATATATATATATATATATAATATATATATATATGAATTATGTTAGTTTTTAAAGTAATTTATTCAAATTGACAATGTATATGAAATCTTGATTAATCGAGAATTCAAGACTTACTTATAAGTTATTTAATTAAAAGTATTTAAATTCTTACTTCCTGTAGTAAAATATTAACCAGTGTTATTCGATAAAAAAATGATGGGAATTTTTAATTCATGAAATAGGGGGGCCTACGGTCGAGGTTGGCAATGGAACTTTGCACAGTCCAACAAGCGAGCGCACAACAAGTTGTGGAACTTTGTATAGTTCAACGGAGCACGAAGTACTCGAATGGCAAAGCCAGATGAGTTTACCGTGGGAAGAAGTTAAGTTACAGCTCGGCTCAGTGGAACGAGAGGCGAGTCGATAAATGGTGGAAGGACTTTGACCCTTCTTTTCTACTTTGTCATGCCTAATTATAAAATGTACCCTTGTATGCTTAAGTTACTTATCGTCGTTATCGAGTCCACGGGCGTGGCTCGAATGAGAGAAATCATAGTGTGGGTCGAACACTAAGATAGAACATTGAGGCGAAACGTGCACCAATGTACGAATCGAAATAGAACATGAGATAAATGTATCAACGAGTGCATCAAATGCACGAGTCGTAGAACACTGAATCAAGGCGTGCCTCCGTGCACAAGTTAGAGGAAAACGAACATTAAGTCGTAGAACACCAAAGGAACTCTATCGACGCGTGCCTCAGTGTAGGAATCGAAGGGATCAAACATAAGTCTTAGAACATCGAGGAATTGTATTGAGGCGTGCATCGAATACACAAATCGCGTAACAATGAACGTTAAGTCATAGAACGTTATTGAAAGACCATATCAAGGCATTGGTGACAACCCTTAACAATTTATGTACTTTGAGCATTGGCCTTCTTTGTTGCCTAATGTCATGACTATGCATCAACCAAGTAGAATTGAGAAACGTGTTGGGAAAGAAACGCGGAAACCTTTTCCCAAACCGGAGAGTACCTGCGAGAGGACCGAGCAATACAACGCACGAACCCAAAAACAACCACACAAAATAATCCACGCAGACACAGAGAATTTTTGACGTGGAAAACCCTTGCGGGAAAAACCACGGGACGATCGGAGTCCAACCCTGAGAAGCCTCCACTAATGGAATAGAAGAATTACACCCTCTACAAACTCCTCCCTATCTAAATCAGATCCCCACAACACTCAGAAGTAAGAACAATGATTACAAGGCTACGAAGAGCGAGAACGACGAGTAGAGATTACCCGAACACGATCTCCTTCGAATAGCAACCTTCAATCCTCCGTCTTCTTCTCCGAAGTTGCAATGGCACTCTTGCCTCCTTCCTCTCTCCAAGTTGTGTTACGTTGCGTTAATGAATTAGGGTTGGAAAATCCCAACTTAACTCCCTAATCCCGCAGCTAACCTGGACCGTTGGATTAGATCCAGTGGTAAGAAATCACCCAAATTCCCGCATCAGCCCCGACGACACAGAGTTCGGCCAAACTCTGTGTCGGGCATCCAGCACCTACTCGCCAAATCCTGGAGCAGCCAGACCGAGTTCGGGCCGAACTCGGCAGGCCCAGGCCAGAACCTCCCTTAGGAGCAGCAGCAGAAGTAGCAACTCCGCGTCGCCTACTTCCCGAGCTTCTTCGATATACGAACGGCGCTCGTCGCACTCCGGGGTCTTCTCCACATAGGTTGGAAACCCCACCCACTCCAACAAATCTCCCCCTTCACAACTATAGGGAGGATGTCGTCATCCCGACGACCTGCCTGCAGTACTCAAACTTCTCCCTTGGTAGAATCTTCGTGAACATATCAGCTCCGTTGTCATCTATATGAACCTTCTCAAGCTCCGCGTCCTTCTTCTAAACCACATCCCGTATCCAATGATACCGGGTCTCGATGTGCTTGGACCGGCTATGAAACATCTGATTCTTCAAAAGGTGGATAGCACTCTGACTGTCGCAAAGCAAAGTATACTGCTCTTGCTTCAGCCCCATTTCCTGCAACAGCTTCTTCATCCACATCAACTCCTTGCAAGCCTCCGTCGCCGTAATGTATTCTGCCTCCGTCGTCGACAAGGCAACACACTTCTGCAACCGCGACTATCACGACACCGCTCCTCCCACAAACATCATCACGTAGCCCGAAGTCGATCGCCTCGTGTCTACATCTCCAGCCATATCAGCGTCGGTATACCCAATCAGCTTCGGCTCGTCACCACCAAGGAAAGTCTCCAACCAGCAGTGCCCTGAAGATATCGTAGAATCCACTTGACCGCACTCCAATGTATCCTTCCAGGATTTGAAAGATACCTGCTAACCATACCACTGCATGAGCAATATCTGGCCTCGTACACACCATGGCATACATAAGGCTTCCCACAGCTGAGGCATATGGAACCATTCCATATCTTTCTTTTCGTCCTCGGTAGATGGACACTGTTCCTCAGTGAGCTTAAAGTGAGCCGCAAGAGGGGAACTCACTTTCTTCGACCCGTCCATCCCGAAACGCTGAAGTACCCGGTGAATGGACTTCGTTTGGGACAAGTGTAGCAGCTTGGACTCTCTCTCTCGGCTGATCTCCATCCCAAAAATAGTCTTCGCTGCGCCCAAATCCTTCATAGAGAAGGCCGCACCCAGTTGGCGCTTCAGCTCCGCTATCCTAGTGGCATTCCGACCCACTAATAGCATATCATCAACATAGAGCAATAAAATGATGAAATCATCCTCGGCAAAATACCTCACAAATGTACAATGATCCGACGTCGTCCGTGCATAACCATGCTCCCCCATAAATGACTCGAACTTTCTGTACCACTGCCTCGGAGCCTGCTTCAGACCATACAAGTTCTTCCTTAACCGGCAGACCAAATGTGACTTGCCCTTCTCACAGAATCCCTCTGGCTGCTCCATGTACAACTCCTCCTCAAGATCACCGTGGAAGAATGTCGTCTTCACGTCCATCTGCTCGACCTCCAAGTCGAGACTGGCTGCTAATGCTAGCACCACCCGAATAGACGAATGCTTGACGACAGGCGAAAAGATCTCATCATAATCCACACCTTTCCGCTGACCGTAGCCGTTGACTACCAGCCTCGCTTTGTATCGAGCGCGAGTAGCATCATTCGTCTGCTTCACTCTAAACACCCATCGATTCTTCAAAGCCTTCTTGCCATTTGGCAACCACACCAGATCATAAGTGGAATTGGTGTGCAAGGAACTCATCTCCTCCTGCATAGCCTCCATTCCACTCCTGCCTGTGTTCGTCTTCCATAGCCTCTGCTAAACTTTCGGGCTCTCCCCCGTTAGTCAATAGCATATACTCATCTGGTGAGTATCTCGTAGATGGTCGACGATCCCTGTCACTCCTTCTCAGTGGAGCCACTGGTGCTGGCTGTATACCAACAGCCTCCTCCCCTTCAGGAACTACCTCTTCGGCATGCTCATCCTCCTGAGGGACACCCTGACCACCATCAGCAGGCTGATGATCAAGGTTGGGAGCAACTCCATGTACCGACTCCCCCATAACTAGATCCTCTGCGATGTCCTCTGGAAACTGCTCGAAGCGAAATGACTCTAACTTAGGCAATTCCTCAGCCTCAGAAGGCGTCTCGAAATCCTGAGTGTTGGTCATGGTCTGATCCTCGACGAACACCACATTCCTGCTTTTGTAGAGCTTTTCTTCCACCGGGTCGTAGAGTCTATAACCAAACTCATCCCGATCATAACCGACAAAGACGCATCGCCTCGTCTTCGGCTCAAGTTTGGTCCTCTCGTCCTTGGTACATGCACGAAGGACTTACAACCAAACGCCCGCAGGTGATTGTATGATGGCTCTTTGTCGTACCATACTTTGTCAGGCACATCACCCTGCAAAGGAGCACTAGGAGACAAATTAATAATATAAGCAGATGTGAGAAGAGCCTCACCCCAATAAATGTCCGACAAGTTTGCTTCTGACAGCAAACACCGCACCCTCTCCATCAGTGTCCTGTTCATGCGCTCCGCTACACCATTGAGCTGAGGTGTCTTTGGCGGAGTCTTCTGGTGTCGTATCCCTTGCTCTCTGTAATACGCATCAAAGGGACCGATGTATTCGCTGCCATTGTTGGACCGAACACGCAACAACTTCTTGCCCGTCTCCTTTCAACAGAGGCCTGAAACTCCTTGAAAGTAGGCAGCACCTGATACTTGGTCTTTAAGGCATAGACCCAAACCTTCCTGGAACAGTCATAAATAAAAGTTACAAAGTAAGAAGCACCACCAAGAGATTTTACCTTCATAGGACCGCAGACATCCGAGTGAATCAACTCGAGCAACGTCGGCTTCCTCGAACTTGGGTGACTTTGGAAAGACACCCTATTTTGCTTCCCAGCTAAACAGTACGTGCACTTCTCCAACTTTGTAGACCTGAGCCCCGAAATCACCTTCCTGTTCACCAAGTAGCTCATCCCCTTCTCGCTGATATGGCCGAGCCGCCTGTACCACAACTCGGTAGACGCATCACTGACTGCGTTCACCTCCTGTGTCCCCTGTGCGCTCCCCTCCATATATTAGAGACCGGAACTTCTTGCTTCCTCTGGCAATCACCATCGAACCCCTGGAAAGCTTCCACTGACTGTTCCCGAAGAGACTGAAGAATCCCTCGTCATCCAACCTTCCAACCGACACCAGGTTGAAATGGATATCAGGGACATGACGAACATCCTTGAGAACAAGAATCGCATCCGTCTTCGTTCTCAAATGCACATCTCCAACGGCAACCGCCTTCGACACATCTCCGTTGCCCATCTTCAACACGCCACAGTCGCCTGTCGTGTAAGTGGCAAATAGTGTCCTGTTGTGAGATACATGTGCTGAAGCCCCTGAGTCCACCAGCCAAGAATTGTCATCGCAGGCGAGGTTTGTGATGACATCATCACCTACGACGATCACATCGCCTCCATGCATCGAGGCCGCCGCTGTAGTGTTCTCTTCTTGCTTCCCTTTGTCGCCCTTCTTCTCTCTCTTCCAAGCGAAACAGTTCCGCTTGATGTGGCCCTTCTTACCACAATGGTAACACTCTGAGTCCTCGTAATGACCCTTGGACTTCCCCCTGCTCTTGTCTCTGCCACCACCTGGACCCCTGCTTCTGCCCCTTTCGCGGCTCTCTGAAACAAGTGCCTCTGAGTGGTGGGATGTGGATGAAGTGCCCTGAGAACGTCTCCGCATCTCTTCATTCAACACCCCGCTCTTGGCAAACTCCAGACTGACCACGCCCTCTGGAGCAGAAGCGATCATCGATACTCGTACGGTCTCCCACGAGTCTGGCAATGTACACAGCAGCCACAGTCCATGAACTTCGTCGTCGAACTTGACTCCCATAGAGGATAGCTGGTCAACCACGCCCTGGAACTCACTCAAGTGATCCGAAATTGACGCCCCATCCTTGTATCGCAGACCCATCATCGTTCGGATTAGGAACAACTTGTTCACCCCGGTCTTCTTCGCATACAAGGATTCCAGCTTATCCCACAACGTCTTCGCGTGCTCAATATTGGCAACGTGGTTGTACACGTTCTCGTCCACAAACTGTCGTATGTACCCGCACACCTGTATGTGCTCGAATGTCCAGTCCTCCTCGGATTTATCACTGGGCTTCTCGGATGCAAACACGGGTAGATGCAGCTTCTTGACAAATAGCAAATCTTTCATCTTGCTCCGCCAATAGTGATAATTGGTGCCGTTCAGGTTCACCATGCGCACCGGCTTCGCGTCCATCTCTCCTCTCTAGTTTCTCTGTCAACTACTGACACTTCTTCTGAATTCCAGAACCTGGCTCTGATACCACTCTGTTGGGAAAGAAACGCGGAAACCTTTCCCCAAACCGGAGAGTACCTGTGAGAGGACCGAGCAATACAACGCACGAACCCAAAAACAACCACACAAAACAATCCACGCAGACACAGAGAATTTTTGACGTGGAAAACCCTTGCGGGAAAAACCACGGGACGATCGGAGTCCAACCCTGAGAAGCCTCCACTAATGGAATAGAAGAATTACACCCTCTACAAACTCCTCCTGATCCAAATCAGACCCCCACAACACTCAGAAGTAAAAACAATGATTACAAGGCTACGAAGAGCGAGAACGACGAGTAGAGATTACCCGAACACGATCTCCTTCGAATAGCGACCTTCAATCATCCGTCTTCTTCTCCGAAGTTGCAATGGCACTCTTGCCTCCTTCCTCTCTCCAAGTTGTGTTACGTTGCGTTAATGAATTAGGGTTGGAAAATCCCAACTTAACTCCCTAATCCCGCAGCTAACCTGGACCGTTGGATTAGATCCAGTGGTAAAAAATCACCCAAATTCCCGCATCAGCCCCGACGACACAGAGTTCGGCCAGAACTCTCTGTCGGGCATCCAACACCTACTCGCCAAATCCTGGAGCAGCCAGACCGAGTTCGGGCCGAACTCGGCAGGCCCAGGCCAGAACCTCCCTTAGGAGCAGCAGCAGCAGTAGCAACTCCGCGTCGCCTACTTCCCGAGCTTCTTTGACATACGAACGGCGCTCGTCGCACTCCGGGGTCTTCTCCACATAGGTTGGAAACCCCACCCACTCCAACAAAACGTACCACAAAAACGAGTAGTCGAACCAAATCAGCCTATCCACACCATAAACAAAAATAAAGAAAGGTAGCATACCCCATTTATCTCAGGCATATACATTCTAGGTAACTATGGTTTAATAATTCATCCTATGTTACACTCTGAAATTATTTCCAACAAAAGTCTCACACTTCAGAAGAGAATTTCATGTGATAAAATGTAAGACAGTAAAGGGTATTTGGTATGCGAAATACTTTATAGCTAGAAAGTCTAATTCTCGTGAATCAAATTTATTGTAATTTATTTATTTTGAAAAATTATATTATCATGTTTGGCGAATATATAAACACTTTCAAAAAAAATAAAAAGGAGTAAAAAGAAAATAGGATTAAAAAACTAAAAAAAATTAATAAAAAATATAAAAAAATCATTAGAAAAATGAAAAATAGAAAAATAGAAAAAATTACAAATGAAAAAGACAAAACAAAAAATATTAAAATTGAGAAGGGAAAAAAATGGAAAAAAGAACAAAAAACTAAAAAAAATCTTTAAAAATGAAAAGATACAAATAAACAACTCATTCGTAAAAAAAAATGTAAAATCTAGAAAAAAGACTTTCTAAAAAAAATATAAAGGACAAAAATTTGAAAAATATATTAATAAATGACAAAAAAACAAAGAACCTCGCATATTCTTAAGATATAGATTACCATATTTTTTTGGGTAAACTATTTACCAGTTACTAGGGGATGGCAACTTCCCCCGAACCCGATGGGGACCCGACTTTTTTCCTCCGACGAGGACGGATTTGGGGACATAGAAACGGGAATGGGGACGGGAATGGGGATTAAACAAAATCCCCAATCGTATTCGGGGCCGAGTATGGGTACCCTGGTAAATCCTCGACCCCGATTGCTTATACTTATATGTGCAACACATTTGTATGAGTTCATGATCTATCTAGTACTAGATATAACTTTTATTAATTCAATGTTTTATCTACATGTCTTGTAAAAAAAATTTGGGAATGAAATAGTTTATACTATACAGGAAAAAATTATTAACGGGGAGGCAGACAGGGACGAAAAAATCCAATCCCAAAAGTGTTAATGGGACGGGTTGCGGGGACGGGAGTACATTGTTAAACGGGGACGGGAATGGGGATAAAAATTTAAACCCGACCGAGGATGGGGACGGGGATGGGGATTCGAATAATACTCGGGGACGGGGATGGGGGGTATGATCCCCGCCCCCGACCCGCCCTATTGCCATCCCTACCAGTTACCCATAATTTCGGACAATAAAGTTTTATAGCATAGACTAAACATGAGAACATGCTTCCATCCTAAATCTTTTCTGAAATAAATAAAACTTTGGGCCTACCAAACATCCATAAGTGCCACATATGGTCCTAAAATTTTCTTTCTACCATTTGCCATATGTTTTCTATTTCATGGTAAGGGCATCTCAAATTTTAATTTTCGATGGAGGGGGAAGTGAATCATATTGATCAGGAAGAGGTACAATTTCTCTTCATCCGTCTTAGTTTACTGAGCTTGAAACTGAAAGTAAAGAAGAAGAAGAAAAACAATCTACCGATTCAACCATTTCAATATTTTATAATCCAAAGCATAGGCTTCCAACCAAGCTTGTGCAGAACATAGAGAATGAGAATTGGAACCTCTACACAGATACTATAGACTAATACAAACCATTTTCTCCTCTATCAAATAAAAGTTTACTTAAGGAAGCAAAGGTCAAAATAAATATATTGAATGAAAAAAAGAGTGATGGTGCTACAACTTAAACTAGCCAACCAAAACACATGTAAGAGTATCATGCATATATATCTACTGATTATGTACTCTGCAATCCTCTTCGCTCGATCTACAGTCGTATGCACAGCATCGATCAGAAATCTTTAGCATCTCGAATCATTGTTGGAAAGCTTTGATGTCGAGCTTCGACCACCAGATGTAGTCGTAGGACACGAAGGGGTGTTTGAGCAAGCATATCTGCAGTCCACCTATTCTTAGGATCCCGAGCAAAACACCTGCTCAAGAAGTCTTTCCCTCCACTGACAACTTGTCATTGCATCCGAGCAACCATTTGAGACCTTCACCGCAACCTCTCCCGTCAGCATCTCCACCACCGTGCACCCGAGCGAACATATATCCATCGGAGCCTCGTATTCCCCCCGGTTCAGCCCCTCCGGCGACATGTAGGCGTGCGTGCCCCGGATGCCATTTTCCTTCCTCCCAATCTTCTTGGACAGCCCAAAGTCTGCTATCTTGACGTCCGAGCTGCTCCACACGAGTAAGTTGTCCGGTTTCAGATCGCAGTGTACGTACCCTCTACTGTGGATGTGGGCAAGCCCTCGAAGTACAGATCTAGTGTACCCTTGCACAGCTTCCTCGGTGAGCCCCCAGTCGCCGCCATTGTCGACGCACGATGACAGAATATGCTTGGACAGACTTCCGGCACGGGCGTACTCGAGGTACATGTTGTACGTGGGCGCAGCATCACGGTTGTTAGCATCCAGCACCAGCTCGTCGCCGAAGCACTGGAGTACCTCGCGGCAACCACGGAGGTCGTCCATGGTGAGCTTCTCCCGCATCAGCATCCTTGAGGCAACCGGTAAGGGTGCCGATTTCACCGCTACGTACTCGATGGGGCAACCTCCATCGTCTCTGATCACTCCTAAGAACACCACGGCCGAAGCACCTTGTCCGTACCACAGAAACCTTCTCACACAACGACGAGAATGCTAATCTCATCCTTCCTCTCTTCTTCTTTTTACTCTTCCTCTCTTCTTAATTAATTTTTTCTTTCAGATTGTTTATGTTTCCTAATCCTCTTATTTATACAGAGAACGGAAACTAAATGTCGGTTAATTTATGTGTACATATATGTAAACAACATCTTCTTTCGTATATATAATCTTTATAAAAGGCAACTGTGCCCCAAATAAGATTTTTTATTTTATTTTATTTATTTGTGGCTGAATTTTCAGTTTTGGGTTTCCATATTGGGAGTTAATTTACAATCTTTTCAATTCATAATTTATTACCAACAAAATAAGTTTGTTCTTTTATTAGATGTCGTACGGGTAACAACAATTTAATCCGGTTAAATTTTTATAAACGATAAATATTATTGTATATCACGTAATTCAAAAAACACATCCAACTACATATTTTATTCCACGATAATACTTTTAAAATAATTGCAATCAGGATTGGGTTTAATTGAATACACGATTCCAATATTTTGTTACCTAATATTAACACAAATAAATAATTAAATAAATAAAAGACAGCGTTAACAGTTACCAGAATTAGAACTATAATCCTAACTCAAGTACTATCGTCGAATTATATATATATATATATATATATATATATATATATATATATATATATATATATTTGAAGGAAAAGGTAAATATTAATAGAGAACTAACAACCAAACTAGATTACAGACCACCATACAACTATCAGCTCGCAGTTATCTACTAACTGTGCATACATTCAACATCTCTCTTAATATTGTTGATGATTCCTGAAATAGAGATGGCTACCCCATCAAATATTCTCTTGTTGCGCTCCCGCCAAACATGCCACACAACTGACAGCAACCATGACCTTGCTCTACAAAACCGCTCCCTCTCTTGAGTCTTCAAGGCCAAGATTTCATCTACTATCACAAGCAGTCCCACTCCCGATCTAATATTAATCCCGCCCCGCTACTGATGGAACTCCATATGAGACCAGACATGGGACAATGAAAGAACAAGTGGTCACGCGATTCCTCCTCAGCTCCGCATAACACGCACACATCACTTTCGATTTGCACCCCAAACCGCAGCAAACGGTCCCTCGTCAGCAGTCTGTCTCGGATGGCTTTGTAAGCACACAACTTCATTTTAGTTGCGTTGCCCTTAGCCCATACCAAATCTGCCCATTCAACCTTCGGAAGCTAAGGACGTAACTGCTCGTACACCTTTTTACTTTTAAAACCACCCGTCGTTGTATCTTTCCACTCCCAATGGTCGCTATCAGCCTCTTGATCCAGCTTGGTCGCTGCAATCTCCTCGGCGAACTTTTGAGCCACCGGCCGAGCGGCCAAGTTCCAAGCGCCGTTAGCTAGGATCGCGCTAACCTGGTCATTACTTCCTGTTAATTCAAAGGAGTGCCAACCCAGGCGCTCGACAAAGCTCCGACTATTCAGCCAGGGGTCGAACCATAGGTTCGTCGCTTCTCCATTGTGAATGACCCGTCTTATGTTATTCTTCATCCTCGGACGAGCCCTCAGGATATTTTTCATTGTAACAGAGAAGTTGTTATCGATTTTCAGTATCCAGAAGTTCGAGCCCCGCAAGTACCTATTCTTCATCTATCTAGACCATAGCGAATCTCCTACCAGCAATATTCGTGCCAACTTAAGAACCGCCACCTCCCGAAGCACTTGTATGGACCGTAAACCAATTCCTCTTTCCTCCTTACTCTGACACAGCTCGCTCCATGATATCAGGTGTAGACCACCACGCCAGACAAAGTTGGCACATAGCGTCTCGATACGCTTGATAGTCTTATCTGGTACATGGATAGCCTGAAGCCAGTACGCCGTTATCGCCATAATAATCGACTGAACGAGCTCAACCCGCCCGCCAAACGAGAGGATCTGGGACTGTCAACCCTCAAGTCTATTCTGAATATACTGAATAAGGCCTTGGAAATCTACATCCCGAGCGTATGACACTGACAGTGGTAGCCCAAGATATTTTACCGGCAACTGCCCCTTCTCAATTTGAAGAAGATTCAACCATATTTCCGTGTCCCTGCAAGTTCTACTGAAATATACATGGCTCTTATCCCTATTAAGCTGTAGTCCCGATAGGCTACCAAACACTTCCATTACCCTATTAAGTGACTCGATCGACCCTCTGGCTGGCTCGATAAAGACGAGCAGATCATCTGCATAGATGAGATGGGATACAACCAGGTCGACCCGACGGAAGAGTGGAGTAATCTGATCTCTATGAACAGCAATATCCATCAGACAGGTGTAATACTCAATGACTATGGTGAATAGATACGGAGATAAGGGATCCCCCTGTTGCAAGCCCCAGTTGCTACCAAAAAATCCATGTGGTTGGCCGCGGATCAAAATCGAGAACGTAGGCGAGGATATGCATTCCCTGACTCTATCCACCCACCAGTTTGTAAAGCCCATATTGCTAAGCAGTTTGCAAACAAACTCTCTACTGACCGTGTCATAAGCCTTCCGAAGGTCGAGTTTTATGCATCCTTTTCTTCCGCCAGCTTTATTGAAGTCTCTAATTAACTCATGAGCTAATAAACAATTATCTGTTATAGAACGGCCTTTAATGAATGTCGCTTGATTAGAAGAAATCAGCTCCTGCATAATATCCTGCATACGATCACACATAATGTGCGTAATAATTTTATAAATAAAATTGCAACAGGATATTGGACGAAAATCCCCCAATGAATGAGCTCCCTCCTTCTTAGGAATCAGAGACAAGAACGTATGGTTCATTTGTTTAAGCAGTCTTCCTGTTGTGAAAAATTCCTGGACTACCTGAAGCACATGATGACGCAGTAGACCCCAATGGTGTTTGTAGAAAGCTGAGTTAAAACCATCTGGACCTGGTGCCTTATTGGGATCGGCCTTGAAGATAAAAGATTCAATTTCCTCTATGGATATATCTCTTTGAAGTCTGGCATTACCCGTCTCCGTAACCACCCTCTTACATGTAAGCTCTGGGAACTGAAGCCTGACCGGACCATGGTTGTTGTCACGATCTGCTACCCAAATTGTTGGGCCGGGCCGAGTCATGTCCAGCCTACGCTTGAGATAAAGCGTAGTAAGCTGCTCTAAAGGAAAATAAAATAAGACCAAAGTGTGCTAACAGTTCCATATGTAATAATGAGTCAGAAATGTTCCAAACACAAAAGTCATCTCGTATATAAATAAGTTCCAAGTACAAGTCCAAATGTAAAACTGGATACAGGTCCAGTTACAAAATACGTAGTCTAATACATGACTACTCTCAAAAGTCCTAAGTAAATAAACTAGACGAGTTTTCCCGCGGGTACATCCTCGTAAAGTATAGCCTGGTCCTCGACAACAACTCCATAATAGGAATCACAAAGCAACTCCTCCTCAGTAAGTATACCTACAACGTTATCCTGTTAGGACGGGAGCAAGTACTGATTCTAACAAACTAAATATACGAAACATGAAATGAACAGAGATGTAGGAATCATGGCATATCATAATCTATCATGGCATCATATGTTTGTTTTAAAGTTTAAAACTGTAGTAGGTGAGTGATCAGTCAATAGGTAAAATAGGATGTACAGTGTACATATCAATTTTCTGAAGTGTACATACGTACCCTTAACGGCATCGGTGTATATCCATACACAAACGCGGGATCAGACATACGAAAAAATTATATATAGAATGTAACAGTGCTCGGTAAATATATACGGAGAAAGGGGGCATGATCACGTACTCTACTTACAGTTTTCCCATTACCTGTTTTATAACATGTGAGTGATACGAGAACTGTATAAAGCATGGTGGATACTGAGAGCAGTATAAGCATGGTAGGTACTACAAATAACGTAACATGTGAAGATTTAACTTGCTACCCCAAGGATCAGCATTTAACATAGTTGGATCACAGTTCATTGATGTAACAGTATGTAAATTTTGTAGAGGTACTTGCCTTTAGCAAAGCAAGGTAGTGACAGAAATGCTATAGATGCCTGGTGACTCGTCACTGTAGAAATAATACATAAACTTAGTTTTCATACTAAGTTAAACACTAAGACACTAGTTGTGCGACACGACTTTCTGACTGGACACCTAGCTAAATGATGACTTTAGCATAGGAGACCAATGTGGGGTGACACAATATCCAAAATAATTTTTTAGGGTCTTTATACTAGTGTAGGGTGAGGTCCAATACTATAATAACTCAAATCAACACAAACATTGTAAGTCGTAACTACTCAATAAATAAATCAGACTATACACTGTGTTCCAATAATTCTTGCGATAGACAAAAGGCTCAATTTTACAAAAACTAAAGTACCAAGATGATCCTTGTTAATTATATAAATTTATACTATTTTTTCTAGAATTTATAAACCTTCATAGATATTTATTAAAAATTAGCAAACATATGTATCCAGAAAATGAGTTATGTTTTCCTATTTTTATAAAATGCCAAAAGTACTTAGTAATGCTGGAAAAACTATATTAAATTAGATAAATTAACATAGTATTTAAATACAATTTTTTCCAAATTTTTACAGCATTTAAAATTTATATAAAAATTCAAAACAACAAGTAACAATTTCTGGAAAATAATTAATTAATTATTTTCTATTTTGTCCACATATTCGAAATTGAACCGAAGTCCAGATACGGGACCCAAAGTCATGAATCAAGTCCAATATGACTTGTGCAGAAAACTTCTAGGAGCTCCCGAACCTGGGCCAATATGCTGGACATGCGGGCAATCATTAAGCCTCATTGTTGCTGGCGTATCAATGGAGGATGGATCAATATCAAAGATGAACCATGGGTACAATCTTTCCCTGGCCACTGCATTGATGATGGACTCTATGATCGGGATGATACTCATCTCGTTCGTGATCTCATTCTTCCGGGCACGCGCACTTTGAACTCCTCATTGATTCGTCAAGTATTCTCGGAAAGGGTGGCTAATGCAATCTTGGATACTCCTCTCAATCTTGGGGACGGACATGACGATCTCATATGGATGCGTACCTCTAACGGGAAGTTCTCCGTAAGATCCCTATACGAAACAATTAGACGTCAACTTCCTTCTTCCTCTAATGACTCTGACAGGAATCTCTCTTGGAAGCGACTCTGGAAGCTGACGACTGTTCCTCCTCGAATCCAGTTATTTGTTTGGCGCCTCTTGAATGGAGCTCTCCCCCTCCGTGCTGCTATCAACCGACGAATCCCCTCCATGGATCCGACTTGCCCCTTCTGTCTACAATGCCCCGAGGAGGCAAACCATCTCTTCTTACATTGTAGGATAGTTCGAGATGTATGGTTCTCCAGTCTAATTGGTTTGCGAATGGACAATCACCCTGATATCCTCAATCTTCTGCATACATGGCTTCGTGAGGAACAATTCTCAGCAGTGTTACCATTAGGTGCAATTATCCTATGGGCAATCTGGAAGAGCAGGTGCTCTCTGTTATTCAGAAAGGAACCCCCTTTATCGACAACTATTATAAGATCAGCCCTGGCGTTGTTGAAGAGTTACATGGAGGACGTTTCTCCAGACACATCTCACATTACTACAATTCAACAAGGACTCATGTATGACGGACCTTGGCGACCACCGGAGAATGGCATCATCAAGATTAACATCGATGGAGGTACCTCTTCTACAGCTATTGGTGCGGCAGCAATTGCGAGGGACTCAATGGGTTGCTTCATTGCAGCTTCTACTTGGGTCTGCAATATCCATTTCAATCCAGAAAATTGTATGCAAGCGGAGATTCAAGCAGTGCTCTTGGGTACTTGTCTAGCTAGTGAGCTTCATGTCAATTCATTCCTGCTCGAGGGGGATTCCGCTACGGTGGTACGTATTTTTAAGGGTGATGAAGGGCTTATTCCTTGGAGATTATCATCGTGATATCATTCACTAAAGAAGAGCTTGCTGCAGCAAATCCCCTGGATTTCCTTTTCACTAGGAGACAAGCGAACAAAACGGCACATGAACTCGTTAAATTTGCTCTCTCCTCTAATCTCTCTAAAACTTTCTATGAGATCCCCCCATGTATTCAACTGCTTCTTGCTGAGGAATCGGTTGTTCCTTGTAATCCTAATGTTACTTTTCATGTTTAATAGAAGTTTCCTGGTTTTCAAAAAAAAAAAAGACTTTGAATGTATTAGACACATTTGAGCCCAAAAACCCATGCTAGGTTTGGACATCAAATGGCCATGATTAATAAAATACAGTAATTAAATTTAAATATTAAAGTATTTTAATAATATATTTCAAAGTGATAAAATACACAAGTCCTAAAATGATATAATAAAATAACTTGTGAATTTACACATAATGATATTTTGCACAAAAATAAATTTAAAATATATATATACATATACAACAAATATATATATATATATATATATATATATATATATATATATATATATATATATATATATATATATATATATATACATAAATATATAGATATTTATATATAATGGATATATATATATATATATATATATATATATATATATATATATATATATATATATGTATATATATATATATATATATGTATATATATATATATATATATGTATATATATATATATATATATATATATATATATATATATATATATATATATATAATAAATATACATATAGATATAAAAAAACTAAAAATAATATATATATATATATATATATATATATATAATAAAATAAATAAAATAAAAACAAAAACAAAAGAAACGAAAAGGGGGGCTCGAACTCGGGTCATAGAGTAGGGGGCTCAACATGGCTCGGACTGGCCCGGGGGTCAGCTCGAGTTATGTGATAGGGGTAGGGTTTTAATTAATTTTATTTTGGTTTAGGTTAACGTGTTTTAAATCCAATAATATATACTTCGTGTCCTGGCAGTTAAGGACACGAAGAATGGTCGAATCCTGTGTCCGGGACGTGCACGACACGCACGACTCGAACTAGACGTGTCCACTCTCATCACTGGACTCCCTATTACTAGGCGAGTCCGCACACGTGTACACGAGACATGACTCGACACACAAGAGGAATGACACGTACGTGTCCGTCGAAAGGTTGCTGTCGGAGATGCGATACGGCGGAGGAGGCGTCATGGTCGGCGGCGAAGGGTGGCGCTGGCCTCTGCTCGTCGAGGCGAGCAAGATGGCGGTAGTTGGGGCGGTCGACGTGGGCTGTAGGCGTCGGGCTGGCAAAAGCTAACTCCGACGAGGTTGGTCGGAGAAGAAGGGGGTCAGGGCTGGTGCTGTGGTGGTCGGGGTGGTGTTCTAGGCTAGGGTTTCGGTCGGGGTGGTTTTATAGGGTAGGAAGGCAGTGGAAAATTTGGGTTTTGGTCGAAAAATTAGGGATTAGGGTTAGGGTTTAGGTCGGGGTTAGCCGGAGAAGGCGACAGGGCGAGGCGGTGGTCGGGTTAGGGTTTTGCAGAAAGCCCCCTCCTAGTTTGATAATTACACTAAACCTAACCGCCTTAGTTAATGCAAATTCCAATTTGCATATACACCCCCGCTGTTGCTCTTTGCAAAAATTAATTTGCACAGACAATCCGAATATTGCAAACAGTGATTAAAACATTTAAAACAATTACAAATTGATATTATAATAATTTAAATAATTACAAAATGATATATTTTGCTTTAAAAATTATTTAAAAACCATTTAAAATTCTAGAAAATTTCTAATAATTATAATAACTCTTTTTAAGGATATAAACACTAATTAAAATTATAAAAATAATATTTAAAAACTAGGGGCTTACAAATCTTCCCTCCTTGAAAAATTTTGTCCTCGAAAATCACAAGGATAGAAGACTCTACAAATATTCTAATATAACAAGCAATGCACAGAATGACTAAGGCGATTATTAAGACTAATCTCTAAGGTATCAAGCGGGAACGGGTGGTTCCCTCGCAGCTGTTGGGTCGAACAAGTAAGGATATCTCTCCCTCATGTCCGACTCCCTCTCCCAAGTAGATTCCCCCGGAGAGTACCGGCTCCAAGCTACTCGTACCAAGGGTATGACTTTGTTCCTCAGCCTCTTATCCCTCCTGTCCAATATCTCCACTGGCTGCTTAGTAACTGCAAGGCTCGGTCCGATCTCCAACTCTGAATGATCTAGCACATGACTGGGGTCTGGAACATATCTCCTCAGCTGAGACACATGAAAGACATCGTGAACTCCTGCTATGATGGATGAAAGTGCAACCCTGTAAACTACCTCCTGATCCTGCCAAGTATCTCGAACAGTCCAATATATCTGGGGCTCAACTTGCCTTCTCGTCCGAACCGGATCGTCCCTCTAGTAGGTGATATCTTCACCAGTACCATATCTCCATCAGCGAACTCCATCGGTCTGCGACTAGCATCGACCCAGTGTTTCTGCCTGTCCTGGGCGACTCTGAGCCTGTCTCTGATCATCCTGACCTTCTCTGCTGCATCTATGATCATCTCTGGCTCAAGCATAACTCTGTCCCCAACATCATCCCAAAAGGGCGGTGTACGGCATCGTCGTCCATATAGTGCCTCGAAATGAGATATACCGATGCTGGCTTGGTAGCTGTTGTTGTATGAAAATACTACCAAGTGCAGATGGCTCTTCCATGATCCGCCAAAGTCCAGCACACAGGTCCTCAGCATGTCCTCCAGCGTCTGTATCGTCCTCTCAGACTGTCCATCTGTCTGCGGGTGGTACGCTGTACTGAACTTGAGCCGACTGCCCAACTCTTTCTATAAGCTCCTCCAGTAGTGGAACGTGAATCTGATATCCCGGTCCGATACGATGCTCACTGGTACTCCGTGTAAGCAAACTATCTGCTGCATCTATAGCTCTGCCAACTTCTCGGTGGGGAGCCCCACGTTCAAGGGTATGAAGTGCGCCCACTTCGTCATCCTGTCAACGATAACCCAAATAGCATCCTTCCCTCCTTGGGAACGAGGAAGCCCTGAAACGAAGTCCATCGTAATGTGTTCCCACTTCCACTCAGGAATGGGTAACGGCTGTAATAGACCAGCTGGCCTCTGACGCTCCGCCTTGACCTGCTGGCAAACTAGGTATCTCGAAATAAAACGTGATACATCCCTCTTCATTCCCGTGCCACCAAAGATGTTCCTGCAAGTCGCGGTACATCTTGTTGGCACCAGGACGAATAGAATATCGCGATCTGTGTGCCTCCTGTAAGACTGCCTCTATCAGCTCTTCCTTCGGTATGTACAACCGGCTGCCATGCCTCAAGGATCCATCCTCTGCTATGGTGAAGTCATCTAGCAATCCAGGTAATGCCTGGGCCCTGAGTCTGCGGAGGCCCTCATCTATAGACTGTGCCTCCTTGAACTGCTCCATCAAACTTGACTGAATGTCTAGCGCCATCATCTGTATCACTGATCCTGGCCGAACTATCTCGATACCGAGCTTCTCCAGATCTTTCCGCAAATATCGATCTACCATCAGATACTATACCATCGGATGCCTGCTCAGCGCATCTGCCACCACATTTGCCTTCCCGGGATGATACTGTAAATTAATGTCGAAGTCCTTCATCAACTCCAACCATCGTCTCTGTCTCATGTTCAGCTCTTTCTGCGTGAACACATACTTCAAGCTCTTGTGGTCAGTAAAGATTTCCACTCGCTCTCCGTATAAGTAATGTTTCCATAACTTGAGTGCAAAGATCACCGCAGCTAACTCTAGGTCGTGGGTAGGATAGTTCCGTTCATGAGTTCGTAACTGCCTAGATGCATAAGCAATTACTTTCCCATGCTGCTGTAGAACACATCCTAGCCCCTTTTCCGAAGCATCGTTATAAATGGTGAAACCTCCAGACCCTGAAGGTAATGTTAGAACTGGAGCGGTAGTCAGCCTCCTCTTCAGCTCCTCAAATGTTGCCTGGCAGTACTCTGACCAGATGTACTCTGCGTCCTTCCGTGTCAGTTTTGTCATGGGTTCAGCTATCCTAGCAAAGTCCTGGACGAATTTTCTATAATAGCCTGCTAAACCCAAAAAGCTTCTGATCTCTGAAACTGACGTCAGAGCCTTCCATGTCTCAACAGCAGTAATCATCCTGGGATCCACTGAGATCCCCTCTCCAGTGACTACATGACCAAGGAATTCCACTTGGTCCAAAAAGAACTCGTACTTCGACAATTTGGCATACAACCTCTCCTGTCTCAGAATCCCCAAAACTGTCCGCAAGTGCTCTGCGTGCTCCTCCGGCGTCTTCGAGTATATCAGGATGTCGTCGATAAATACCACGATGAACTTATCCAGATACTGGTGAAATGTCTTATTCATCAAGTTATTAAGATAGCTGACGCATTTGTGAGACCAAATGGCATCACCAAAAACTCGTACTGCCCGTACTTCGTGTTGAACGCCGTCTTCTGGATGTCTGCGGCCCTGACTTTTACCTGGTGGTAACCTGATCTCAAATCTAACCTGAAAAATACCTTCGCCTCACTCAACTGGTCGAACAAATCATCTATCCTGGGCAGAGGATATTTGTTCTTAATGGTGGTGGTATCCAATGCCCGGTAGTCAATACACAACCGGACTGTACCATCCTTCTTAGGCACAAAAATTACTGGCGCTCCCCATGGAGAAGCACTAGATCGATCGAATGAAACCCTTTTTCAACAGGTCATCAATCTGTTCCTTCATCTCAACGGCCTCCTTGGGGTTCACTCTATAGCAAGCTCGGGATACTGGTGATGAACTCGGTACTAAATCTATAGTGAACTCCACATCTCTGTCAGGCGGAAGTCCTGGAAGATCCTTTGGGAATATATCTATAAACTCCCTAATGATAGGGTGTGGCGGTGCTATCTCCCCAACTGTCGCACAACAGTTCGGCTCTAGGCTGATCTCCGGCCCTGTCCTCCTGACACTGAATGGTGCCGTGCCTGAGGGACTGAACAGAATACTACCCTCATGACAGTCTATAGCTGCGTGAGCATAGCTAAGCCAATCCATCTCCAATATGATATCATACCCGGGGAGTGGCATCACAAAGAATCGTCCCCTAAACTCTCTTCCTGCTATAGTAATAGAGCATCTATAGATAGCTCTAATGGGCACTGGTCTGCCTCCCATCATTACTCTACTCCTCTCCTCGGTAGGTGTAGCTACTAAGTGGTGTTTATGCAAAAATTCTAATGACAGGAAGCTATGCAATACACCAGAATCAAGCAAGCATAGAGCTAGAAAAGTATGCAAATAAACATGACCTGTGATGACGTCAGCCAAATAATCTGGCTCTGAATCCTGCTCCGGCTTTGGCTTAAGAGCTAGACTATAAGACTTCCCCTGGGGTCCCTCTGCTGCTGCAGATGTTGCCCAAACCTCTGTTGCT
The DNA here is from genome assembly GCA_029216955.1 of Iris pallida. Taxonomy (NCBI): domain Eukaryota; kingdom Viridiplantae; phylum Streptophyta; class Magnoliopsida; order Asparagales; family Iridaceae; genus Iris; species Iris pallida. The sequence continues at coordinate 9,185,507 of JANAVB010010600.1, forward strand.
GAGTCGGGAGCGACGGCCCTCTAGATGGTGGTCCGGCACCTGGTATCCTGGCTACTGGGCAGTCCCGAAGCTGGTGGATGGTAGACCCACAAGCTAAACACTGCCCTAACCTCTTCCTACAGACAATAGCGTCGTGGCATGGCCTTTTACAGAAAGAACACACACCTCCCTTCTGCTGCCGGGGTCCTGGGGCTCTAACTGGCGGGGTTGGGTGATGGGGTATGGGAGGACAGTAAGTCTGCTGGTGCGGCACCGGTGCTCTCGGCTGGAAAGCCTGACGCTTGGAAGGTCCCTCGTGGTATACAAAAGCCGGCCTCTTGCAAGACAGAAGATGCTCCTCTATGCTCCGGGCCAACTCTAGGCTCTGGTAGTAGTCAGTCGTACCGTTCGCCACTATGAGAATGCCAATGTCTGGAACTAGACCATGGCAAAACCTATGCGTCATCTCCTCTGGATCTGCAACCAGACTAGGAGCGAAACGGCTCCATCGACTAAACTCTGCTGCATACTCGTCAACAGAACGGTTCCTCTGCTGGATGTTCTGTAATCGTAGCCCCATGGCTACCCTGGCAGTGGTCGAGAAGAATTTTTTCTTGAACTGGATCTTAAACTGATCCCAAGTGGCCTTCCCCCTCGCGAATAGCAGCTCATTCCGGAACCAAACTCCTGCCAAGTCTATCAGCAGAAATCCCGCTGCCTCGACCTGGAGGTCACCCGGTAACCTAGCTCCAAGGAGCTTCCTCTCTACCAAGTCTAGCCAGTCATCTGCTACTACGATGCCCTCAGTCCCTAAGACCTCCTTGGGGTTCAGACTCATGAAGTCCTTGATCGTTCTCGCTCTCTGTCGTGGCTCTACCGGTGGTGGGTCCACGGTACGCTCCTCAGAACGCTCCATGCTTTGACGGAGTAAGGTGGTCTGCTCCTGATGGATCGTTAGGAACCCCTGGATCAGAGTGAGCTATTGGTTCCCGTCGAGTGTGATGGAAGCCTGGGCAGGTATAGTAACAGGTGGTGGTGGGAGTATCGGGTCCTACTGGGTCTGTGATGTGGAAGGTGGTGGAGGCATCTGGATTGGTGGATTTGTGGAGTGGGGGAGTATAGTAGGTGGAGGTGGAGGTGCATCGTTCAACTGGTCAACCGACTGGATAGGAAGTGTGCCATTTTCAGGTGTGGCATACTGGGATGAGCTGGTGAGCACCATCTAATAAATAAATGAACTTGTAAGGACTCTTTTAAGTAAACAATCATAAACAACAAGAAAGTCTAATTTTGTAATAACGAGCATATGATGTAATGTGTTTTCTATGTTGTAATCCTAGTAATCCTCTAGGTGTTCTAAGCGTCATTCATAGTGTTGTCTAGTTATCTTAAGTTCCTAATTGTAGGCATGCTTGGTACAATGACGTAACCAAACAATTTAGTCAGGACCTGCATGGGCTACCACTAAAAATATGTCACGATCCGCTACCCAAATTATTGGGTCGGGCCGAGTCATGTCCAGCCTACGCTTGAGATAAAGCATAGTAAGCTGTTCTAAAGGCAAACAAGATAAGACCAAAGTGTGCTAACAGTTCCATATGTAATAATGAGTCAGAAATGTTCCAAACACAAAAATCATCTCGTATATAAATAAGTTCCAAGTACAAGTCCAAATGTAAAACTGGATACAGGTCCAGTTACAAAATACGTAGTCTAATACATGACTACTCTCAAAAGTCCTAAGAAAATAAACTAGACGAGTTTCTCCGTAGGTACATACTCGTAAAGTATAGCCTGGTCCTCGACAACAACTCCATAATAGGAATCACAAAGCAACTCCTCCTCAGTAAGTATATCTACAACGTTATCCTGTCAGGATGGGAGCAAGTACTGATTCTAACAAACTAAATATATGAAACATGAAATGAACAGAGGTGTAGGAATCATGGCATATCATAATCTATCATGGCATCATATGTTTGTTTTAAAGTTTAAAACTGTAGTAGGTGAGTGATCAGTCAATAGGTAAAATAGGATGTACAGTGGTACATATCAATTTTCTGAAGTGTACATACGTACCCTTAATGGCATCGGTGTATATCTGTAGCTCCCCTTCCCGAAAAATTCTTGAAATATTTTTTATTTTATTTATTTGTTATAAATGGTGAATTATGAATTTATAAATAATTATTTAATTAATTATTACGGTAGGTGACTTTAGCCATAGTGAGTTTTGGAGCATCAGGTGACTAGGAATCATGACACGGATAGTGCAGTGACGTGCTTTGACTAGTGTATTAGTCGTTGTAGGGAAGGTCGAGCCATAGTGATGTCCTAACTAGGAAAACCAGGCCAAATTGTAACATGACCTTTATAAATAGTTTAAATATTCATTATTAAGATTTAATGACTTGTAGAAGTCCCGGTTGTATCCAATTAGTCCGGACTAGACCTAAATTAACGCGTAAGCAAATTAACTGTTAGTTTGTTACAAGGTCCTGACTGACATGTAGTGGGACCATACATGTAACCTTCTTTCGGTAAGTTTCACCTTTAGTATCAGAGTTCTAATCTTTTCTTGTGGGTGTTCCAAATACTTAACCTCTGCATGGAAGTATCTTCATTGTTCTCAACATTACTTATTGTATTTCTTTTGAAGCTTGTAAATCTTTCAGAATTCAATATTCATTAGGCACCTTTCAAACTTCAATTTTCGTTATTTCGAGGGATATAAAGTCCGTATCCTCTTCTGCCATATTTCTATAAGCATTTTGATACATTTTATTTGAAGTCACTTTTTAGATGATTTTGTAAGATAACTTAAGGTTCTATAGAAATAACCTCATAAATATCAATTTGTATAGTTTTATTCAAAACATCTCGTACCCTTATTTCTATAGTCCTTTTATTGTTGGCTATTTCCTATTGTCATGTTCATTTTCTTGAACATTTGCCAATACAGCAATAGGGCGCCACTGTTGACATCAAATGATTTGCCTAGTTAAGCCCATCTGATAATAGATAAATAGGCCTACAGCCGGGCCGAGAACCATGGCCCAGCACATATGCACAGAGTGCATATAAATGCATGCATAGAGAGTTCGGAAAAACAAACCCTAGCCGAACTTCTTCTTCCCCTCCTTCCTCTTCTTCACTAAACCCTAGACGGCCCGCCGCCGCCGTGGTGGCCGAGCACGCCGGAGCGCGCGGCCTGAGACAGTAGCCAACCGACCTATGTCAGCCTCCTCCTCATCACCATCATTACGACAGCTTTCTCCGTGCTCCACCAAGCTCTCCATCCAGTCTTTGCTTCCCGTCGTTGTTGGAGTGGCCAGTCTGCAACTGAGCGGCGGCCAAGGAACGTTTCCTTCGGCACGGCAACTCGCTCATTGGCCAGTTCATACCACCGCTAGAGATTCGACCCGTCGGCAACAGTCGGTTCCGGTCGAGTTACGATCGAACGCTGTCACCCCCTCGACGTCTTCATCTTCATCGTCGATGTCGTAGTCTGGCGTGGTCAGTGTTACCACCTCCATGCGGCAGCGGTCGACCATTCCTCACCCTCTGGTAATGGCCTTCGTCTCTTTTCTTCTCTTGTTTATAGCAAACTGCAATACGTAAATGCCTAGCTAAAACCTATATTCATGCATGAAACCATACACTTAGACGAAGAGTAAAATTTGTGGATATGTATAAAACAAGGAGGAGTGGGATGGCAGTATAGTAGCAAGAGTATGGATGCAGGCTGCAGGCTGCAGCCATGCTGCCTAGGTCGGCTTAAAACCATTGCTTGTGTGCGTATGTGCTTCACTAGGGCTGTGGAGGAATACGTTTCCATTATATAGTGAGACTCCTGTCGAAACCGAGCAATGATGATTTGGAGTCAGGGAGTTAAATGCTAGATGAAGAAGAATTAAGTCTAGGTTCAACAAACAAATTAAACCAGAAAGCTGTTATTGACAGCTGAGTATTGTGGCTCCATTGGTAAGGGATAGGAGTTCGAGTATGGGTGATCCTGGGTTCGATCCTAGCCTACGTATTATGTTATGAATGTTTTGTTCAAGGATTTGCCTAGTGGAAACTTCCTATGGGATGCTTACATATATAATAAGAGCATATATCACTTGGTTGGAAAGCAAGGAGGAATTGGGATTGACATGTGGGTTCTCGAGCCTGCATGGGAAAAAGGGTTCTTTGCTTTGTGTCTTTTTCCTCCCAATAGAAGTTAAGTAGAAATTGTTACTTTACTCAAACATTAGTGAACCATAGCTTGGCTGGTAGTACAAAAGTGTTAGGAGAAAGGCAATATTAGCCATGTATTGTAGGGGGTCACCCATATGTTCAGTCCAGTAGGAAGAGGTTACTGGATCAAATTGTAACTGTCCAGTCTTTGTGTTTTTGCTCAGTTTTCACTTCACAAAATATCCAATGTATATAGTTGTTCAGTCAAACCACATATATCATGTCATGTTCCTATTCCATGTGCTTAAGCTCTAGTATACATATAAATTCATCCATGTAAATCCTATAGATTTGAAATACACGAACTAGTGGACAGTGTAATTAAATACACATATCAAGGCCACGTGTTGAGAACATATGGGGGGGTTTGAGTAACTAAGTATAGAAGAGTACAAAAGACTGAACCCTCAATTAGATGAAATAATTCCTAGTTTTAATTTATTTATTGACATAATAAACTTATAAAACAGGGTACTTGGACCTCGATTCGGACTTGTCCCGTGCAACAGCTCAGGACCTAAGGCAAGTATACCTTGCCTCCCTCTACAGTTTTATTTACATGCATTTTATTCATTTTCCAGCTTTTGGATTATTTATGGACATGTGCTTTTTCGTGTTATTTTCTGTGGAGTTGTTTTTATTGTTCATAGCCATGTTCATTGTTTGGCCTTGTGTTTCATGCTTGGAGTTTCTCACCGGTACTTTGCTTGAGTCGTGTCATAGAACGGTTGCGTGTAGTGAACTGCCATAGCCTTGATTATCGTTGTACACAACCAGAGAGTCCACACTCGGGACGAGGGTTGTTTGGTGCACCAGAGAGTCCACACTCGGGACGAGGGTGTTTGTCGTGATCAAATGGCACCAGAGAGTCCACACTCGGGACGAGGGTTGTTTGGTGCACCAGAGAGTCCACACTCGGGACGAGGGTGTTTGTCGTGATCAAATGGCACCAGAGAGTCCACACACGGGACGAGGGTTGACCATTTACACCAGAGAGTCCACACACGGGACGAGGGTGTCTTGCCGTGAGCTAGCCCGTGAGTCCACACTCGGGACGAGGGTTAGTGCTTAGTTCAAACCAGAGAGTCCACACTCGGGACGAGGGTTTGATTTCTTCCATTGATCTCGTGTTTCGTTCATCCGGCAGTTCATTTATGCGTAGTTGTTCTAGTGTTCGTATTCGTGTTCGTGTTCGTATTTGTGTTCGTATTCGTGTTCGTGTTTGTGTTCGTAGTCATTTGTCTTGTCCTTGTTCTTTCTTGTTTATTTTCTTGCGTATGATAAAACTGTTAGATAGGCATGTATATTATGTATCTTGCTATGTCCTCTGAGGACCTGCTGATCTCCGCAGGTTTAGCGACTGTAAGCCCCCTGAATTTCAGGGTTTATTTTTGCTTTTCTTAATGAATTATTTTTCGATAAATATTATTATTTAAATTGTTTAGATCATTAATGTACCTTTCCATGGCTTTGACTTCTGGAGCGTCAGGGATACCAATCTCTGTAAACTCTCTTCATGGGTTTTGAAGTAGACAAGATTATCTTCCTGTTGATATATCATGTCCCACTTGAATTCGTTCCCTTGTGCTCTTTTTGTATCGCACAAGTTCGGGTCAACTTAGACCAATTAATCGTTGAATATTATTCCCACTTTTATTTTTGATCATCGTTTGCACGATACCGTTGCTTTTAATTTAGGAGCACCAGACCAGTCGTTTTCTCGGAACCAACTTCTCATGAATGATCTACTCGAGACGCTCTCCACCCATGACTCGTGTCCCACTCAGACACTCCATTTTGTGCTCCATTTCCTTCGCACAATTTCCGGGTCAATTTAGGCCGATTTATTTTCGACCGTGAAACCCGATTTATTTTCCAATTTAATTTTCGGACCCGACATCGATCCAACCTGTCAACCCGAAGTACGGACCTGGCCCACATGAAGCCTACTCCCCGCCTGCAACTTATGTCCCATTTATTGGAGTCCCCGTATATTATTTATTTACCCGTGATTATAAATACGCATTTAATTCGAATATTGCTCCCTGTCTGATTTTGGCCCGACCCGGCTCAACCGAACCCGAACCCAAGCCCCATGTTATACTCTCATGACTGTCCAAATACACCACGCAATATTTCTCTTTTTCCTATTTTGAAAAATATCTCTTCCTCTCTCTACTTTTAAATATCCCACATATTTATATATATACATATATATATATAAATATCTTCCTTTCTCTCTCCTCCTTAAAAAGAAACACTCCCACACATACACCCCCCATCACCAGCACTCCCTCTCCCCCTATTTCAGCCGACCTCATACCCCCCCCTCTCTACTTTCTCTCTCTCCTCTCTCTCTAATAATATATCTCTCTCTCTCCTCCTTCTATATATGATATATATATACTCACACACATATACTCATCCCTCTCTCTCTCTACTCAACCACACCACCTCACCCCCTTCCCTCTCTCTTTACAGCACACAGCACTCTCCCCCCATTTGGACCGACCTCACTCTCTCTCCCTCTCAAATATCTCTCTCTCCCTCACTCTTTCTATATATGTATATATATACACTTACATATATATCACACTCTCTCTCCCTCTAAAAACAAAACACAACACACACTCACCCCCACCCCCTCTCGGCCGTGACCCCCCCACCTACAGCCGAGCACCACCTTCTCCTCCACCACCATTCTCCTCACCACCACCAACCATCATCATCACCACCATCATCAGTCATCAAGCTCACCACCACTATTAATCACCAACACCATACCAACGCCACCACCGCACTTCCACCCCCGTCGTACGTCGCCACGGCCTCCGCCACCACCGGCCACCGCCGTGGTCGGCCTGGCCAGCCTCCCCCCCGGCAACGTGCCACCGCGCAGCCCCGCGCCAGCAGCAGCGTTCGCAGCAGCATGCAGGCGCACGTGCGCGCGCACGGGCCGCCGTTGTGCGCCGCCGCACCGCCGCACGGCGCTGCCGTCGTCGTGGCCGGCCCCCCACCGGCTGCACGCGGGCTGGGCGACCTCCCTGTGGCGGCCACCGTCCTCCGGGACGCGCCGCCTAGACGTTTCGTGCGTTTACGTCGAAATCCCGTCGACGCGCGCGAGTTTGGAATTTCAGAATTCGCGTCCCATCGCAGCAACTTCGTGCAGATTTTCTGGTCAATCCGACCGTTGGATCGGCGATATTTTTTCTCCGTCGCAATCTCGGTATATCCCTCTTCACCCCTGTCAAATTTCACCCGTTAATTATGTCGTTTGATACCTCAAAACTGGCCACCAAGTTGACGTTTTAAATTGAACTGTTTTTGGACAGTTTCGTGGAGCCGACTTCGTCAGCTCGTAACTTCGCCGTCGCAGCTCCGTTTTGCGCACCGTCAGTTCCGGTGCACAGCTGGTATAACCATCTTCCTGTCTCCTTTAGATTTCGTTTCATTTTAAGCACGTTTGGTTGGTCGAATTCGACGCCAAAGTTGGCCGTCCGAATTCTTTAAATCGCACTTGTTAAATTCCATTTTTGAACCCGGGACTCCGGATTCAATTTCTGACACCACCAGTAGACTCATGGCGTCGTTCTGGCTTGTTTTCATATAAAAGTTTGCTTGATTTGGAGAACGTGGGCCCTGGCACGCATTTCGGTGCAAAGCGGGTCCCACTTTTCGAGTCAACGGGTCACTTTGAGTTCGGCTCATCGGAATCCAATTCCGGATATACCGTTGAGTTCGTATCGTCATTTTGGACTCGTTGACATATAATCTGCTGAGTTTTGAAGACATTTGCTCCGGCACGCATTTTCGTGTAAACCGGATACCAAGTGTCGCGTCAACGTATCATTTTGAGATCGGCACATCGGAATTCTATTTTGGACATACCATTGGGTTCGTATCATCATTTTGGATTCGTGGACATATAATTTGCTAGGTTTTGTAGACTTCTATCCCGACACGCTTTTCGGTGCAAAGTGTGTCCAACGACGGACATCATTTTGACCCGAAATTACCGTTTTGCCCCTGTGTCCAAATTGGACTTATGGGTAGGCTATCCTAGCTGATTTGACCGTTCTGGACACGTTGGTGATATTTATTTTATCATCCTGACAACATCTGTAGATTTTGTTTATGAGTCATTTCTTAATTTATAATTAATTATTTTTCTAGATATTGTTACTTTCTGGTTTTGAATTTTTATATATATTTTAAATTACTGTAAAAATCTTGGAAAAATTGTATTTAAATACTATGTTAATTTTGCTAATTTATTATAATTTTTTCAGTATCTAATAAGTACTTTTGGTATTTTATAAAAATAGGAAAACATTATTCATTTTTTTGTATATTTATGTTTGCTGATTTTTAATAAATATTTATGAAGGTTTATAAATTCTAGAAAAAATTAGTATAAATTTCTATAATTAACAAAGATTATTTTGATACTTTATTTTATATATATTTAAGCTTTTTGTCTATCTCAAAAATTGTTGGAACTTAGTGTACAGTTTGATTTAATTATTGAATAATTATGACTTACAATGTTTTGTGTTCTTTTGAGTTATCGTAGTATTGGACCACCCCCTGCACTAGTGTATAGATCCTAGGAAGTTAGTTTGTGTATAGTGGCACTCCACATTAGACTTTTATGCTAGGTCCCCACTTGGCTAGTGTCCAGTCAGGAGTCGTGTCGCACCACTAGTGTATTATTGAACATAGCTTAGAACTGAGTTTGTATATCACTATTGACAGGATACCGGACATCTATAGCTTCGTACTAGTATTCTTGCTTTGCTCGAGGCAAGTACATCTACACACTCATTTACTGTCTTTTAATGCTAGAACATGTATTAACCCTGTTAAAATACTGCTTTTTGAATAACTGCAAGATTATATCTTCACATGTTACATTAATTTGGTCCCTACCATGCTTAGGACAGTTCTTATATCTTCACATGCTTCTTACTGGTTCTCAGTACATGGTTCACTATACTTTATACCACTCGGAGTATTCACATGTTTCATACGGCTTCCAGTACCTGCCATGCTTATACTACTCCCAGTATCTCTCACATGTTTTTACTGTTCTCGTATCTCTAACATGATAGAATATGGGTTATGGGGAAACTGTTAGTAGCGTACGTGATCATGTCCCCCTACTCGTACGTATGTACCGAGCAAGGTCGTATTTTATATGCATACCTTGTCGTAGGCTTTATCTCAACGCGGATTTGTACGTATGTACATCTGTCGCCGTTTCACTTGTACGGAAGTACATTTCATTATGTGCCCCCAGCACATTGTACATCTATTGACCAATCACGTACCTGCTACAGTTTTAAACATTACATATACATCTGTCTCTATGACATATGTATCCTTGCCATGATAGATTATGATATGACATGATGGATTATGATCTGACATGAGATAGATCTGTGATATGACATGATTGTTATGCGACATGAGATAGATGCCATGTTCCCTATGTTACTATGATACTTGATCCCAGTTGTACCATGAGGCCATGTTTCTAGTATTTCCTGTTTTATAGACTTATCACACCATAGTTTCTCGTTGTACATCTCTTTCATTATATGTTCAGTACTTTAGTTGTAGAGGTTGTACTTGCTCCCGTCCTGACAGGATAACGTTGTAGGTATACTTTTCGAGAAGGAAACGCTGTGTGTTACCTATTATGGTACTGCATTGAGGACCTGGCCTTAGCTCCAGAAGAGGCCCCAGCGGGGAACCTTGCTTAGTTATTTTTCATGTGTTTTGAGACTGAGACTTTGGTATGTCCTTATATTTGGATACTGGACCTTGTCTCCAGTTAGATACTTTGGTTATGTATTATTAAGTATGTGCTTATGTTACCTTCGCTTATAGATGCTGTGTTGTGATGAACATTTAAATGTGATTTTAGAACTGTTAGTAGCTTAGATCATTTATTTTCTATTCTTAGAACAGCTTACTGCGCTTTAACCAAGCGTAGGCTGGACATGGCTCGGCCCGGCCCAACAATTTGGGTATCGGGTCGTGACATATTTTTTTGGCGGCCCATGCAGGTCTCGACTTAAGTTGTTTGGTTACGTTATTGTACCAAGCATGCCTGCAATTAGGATCTAGGACAACTTGATAACACTAGGAATAACATTTAGAACACCTAGAGGATTGCTAGGATTGCAACATAGGAGAACTCATCACAGCATAGGACCGTTAGCTATAATTAGCTTCTTGTTTGTATTTCAGTGGGTCAATTTAGACTAAGTTTGTACCTTTGGGATGACCCCTGAGGATCTCACTCTAATCTCACTCTCATCTTACCTAGAAATCTGTTTCCGCTTAATTTCATTTGCTTTTCCTTAAATTCGTTGTTGAATTTAATTTCTGATTTTCGTTGTTAACTTTGATCTTGCATCGTGATAAATTTTGTGGATTGAGTTGTTATATATCCTGATAGGGTAAATGTCTGCTCTAGTTATGGAGTTTGGAATTTATTCGCAGCCATATTAGCTGGTATGACAAAAACATAGAGCCTGATTTTGGATATACTATCCTATTCATAGAATTTAGATTTTCTCGCAGCCATACCGGTTGGCGTGGCAAGGATTCTAGATAACATGATTATAGGGTGTATACCTTAGTTATGACTCTACCGTTTATTGCATCTAAGCTTACTGGTGGGGCGAAAATTCTGGCAACATGATTTCAGGAAGACGTGTATGGTTATCAGATCATATCTCAACTTGGTTTACTTTGTTATGACCGAATGAGCAAGAATAAGTTCTTATCATTATTCTTCCCCTTCTTGATTAACTTTGCCCTATATACATCTACAACTAGGATTATAGGTTCTCTAGGACTCTCCAACATAATTGCTTTCATGTTATCTTTTGGACATAATTATTTTTGTGTTCCATCTTTCCTATGACTTGACTAAACTCTTCTTCGTTAACCTCTTGGATAATTCTTCTCGTTATAAATCTCATTGTCTTTGTACCATTCTTGGAGATATTCCAATAAACTTTCCTGTCTTGCTTGACCCTTTAACTTGTTTGGACACTGTTATGGATTGTTTGACCCAGTCTTAGGCCTTGCCACCTTCTATTTGATAGACGACCGAAATAGCCAAACCTTGTTGACTGATCCTGTAGTATAACTATAAATGTATTGTGTGTTTGTGATGAGTACTTTTCCTAGAGATTTGTTAGATTAAGCTTATGGGACAAGTATAGGTGACTGACTGTAGCAGACTTGGAAACCATTAAGAATGATTGTATTGAAAGTATGACTTGATGATAGGGTATCTAAGATGGAGAAATGAGATAGTATATTGTTGTGACTATGGATTGAGGATTAGAATCTTGTGCTTAGAATTTGAAGATTAAGCATTAAATGACTTTGATGACCAAGTGATTATGGGTTATCTATAGCCTAATTACATGTGATTAGAGGGTAGATCGATACGTGGATTGATATAGAATAAATTAGAATGAGTTATCGTATTGCGAACGAGATCGGAAAGATATCAAAACGAGACAAAGACATATGTACATTGGTAATTAATAAATCGGGAGTTTGAAATCGAGGATTTATATTCGGAAGACTTGTTGAGTAAAAAAAGAAGAAGGCTCTACGCCAAGAATAAATATTGAAAGTATGATTTCAAGGAGAAGCTGTAGGAAAGGATTGACGACAAATGATGCTAAGGAACTGTGGATTGATAGAATATGGATACTTAGGATACGATAAGGAAATCCAGTATTTACAATTGAGGTTGGAAATATGATTGATGATTAAGCATCGTTTGCTTATAGACATGTCCAGAGAATGACCTATAGATTAGAGTATACATAATTGCTTATGTTAGTATGGAAGATTTTAAAGGATATATGGCATAGTTTATGATAGAAGGACCTTGTTGAACCTGAACCAAAAAGATTGTAAAGAGAAACAGAAAAGATGATTACAAGAGTAGCAGATTGAGTATTGTAGCCAGAGCAGCTGCATGTTATAGTTTGACCTATTGGATGATTTTTAATTTCGAGGACGAAATTTTTGTAAGGTGGGTAGGATGTAAGCCCCCTGAATTTCAAGGTTTATTTTTGCTTTTCTTAATGAATTATTTTTCGATAAATATTATTATTTAAATTGTTTAGATCATTAATGTACCTTTCCATGGCTTTGACTTCTGGAGCGTCAGGGATACCAATCTCTGTAAACTCTCTTCATGGGTTTTGAAGTAGACAAGATTATCTTCCTGTTGATATATCATGTCCCACTTGAATTCGTACCCTTGTGCTCTTTTTGTATCACGCAAGTTCGGGTCAACTTAGACCAATTAATCGTTGAATATTATTCCCACTTTTATTTTTGATCATCGTTTGCACGTTACCGTTGCTTTTAATTAGGAGCACCAGACCAGTCGTTTTCTCGGAACCAACTTCTCATGAATGATCTACTCGAGACGCTCTCCACCCATGACCTTCGTGTCCCACTCAGACACTCCATTTTGTGCTCCATTTCCTTCGCAAAATTTCCGGGTCAATTTAGGCCGATTTATTTTCGACCGTGAAACCCGATTTATTTTCCAATTTAATTTCCGGACCCGACATCGATCCAACCTGTCAACCCGAAGTACGGACCTGGCCCACATGAAGCCTACTCCCCGCCTGCAACTTGTGTCCCATTTATTGGAGTCCCCGTATATTATTTATTTACCCGTGATTATAAATACACATTTAATTCGAATATTGCTCCCTGTCCGATTTTGGCCCGACCCGGCTCAACCGAACCCGAACCCAAGCCCCATGTTATACTCTCATGACTGTCCAAATACACCACGCAATATTTCTCTTTTTCCTATTTTGAAAAATATCTCTTCCTCTCTCTACTTTTAAATATCCCACATATTTATATATATACATATATATATAAATATCTTCCTTTCTCTCTCCTCCTTAAAAAGAAAATACTCCCACACATACACCCCCCATCACCAGCACTCCCTCTCCCCCTATTTCAGCCGACCTCATACCCCCCCCCTCTCTACTTTCTCTCTCTCCTCTCTCTCTAATAATATCTCTCTCTCTCCTCCTTCTATATATGATATATATATACTCACACACATATACTCATCCCTCTCTCTCTCTCTCTACTCAACCACACCACCTCACCTCCTTCCCTCTCTCTTTACAGCACACAACACTCTCCCCCCCATTTGGACCGACCTCACTCTCTCTCCCTCTCAAATATCTCTCTCTCCCTCACTCTTTCTATATATGTATATATATACACTTACATATATATCACTCTCTCTCCCTCTAAAAACAAAACACAACACACACTCACCCCCACCCCCTCTCGGCCGTGACCCCCCCACCTACAGCCGAGCACCACCTTCTCCTCCACCACCATTCTCCTCACCACCACCAACCATCATCATCACCACCATCATCATCATCAAGCTCACCACCACTATTAATCACCAACACCATACCAACGCCACCACCGCACTTCCACCCCCGCCGTACGTCGCCACGGCCTCCGCCACCACCGGCCACCGCCGTGGTCGGCCTGGCCAGCCTCCCCCCGGCAACGTGCCACCGTGCAGCCCCGCGCCAGCAGCAGCGTTCGCAGCAGCATGCAGGCATACGTGCGCGCGCGCGCGGGCCGCCGTTGTGCGCCGCCGCGTCGCCGCACGGCACTGCCGTCGCCGTGGCCGGCCCCCCACCGGCTGCGTGCGGGCTGGGCGACCTCCCTGTGGCGGCCACCGTCCTCCGGGACGCGCCGCCTAGACGTTTCGTGCGTTTACGTCGAAATCCCGTCGACGCGCGCGAGTTTGGAATTTCAGAATTTGCGTCCCGTCGCAGCAACTTCGCACAGAATTTCTGGTTAATCCGACCGTTGGATCGGCGATATTTTTGCTCCGTCGCAATCTCGGTATATCCCTCTTCACCCCTGTCAAATTTGCACCCGTTAATTATGTCGTTTGATACCTCAAAACTGGCCACCAAGTTGACGTTTTAAATTGAACTGTTTTTGGAAATTTTCGTGGAGCCGACTTCGTCAGCTCGTAACTTCGCCGTCGCAGCTCCGTTTTAGCACACCGTCAGCTCCGGTGCACAGCTGGTATAACCATCTTCCTGTCTCCTTTAGATTTCGTTTCATTTTAAGCACGTTTGGTTGGTCGAATTAGACGCCAAAGTTGGCCGTCCGAATTCTTTAAATCGCACTTGTTAAATTCCATTTTTGAACCCGGGACTCCGGATTCAATTTCTGACACCACCAGTAGACTCGTGGCGTCGTTCTGGCTTGTTTTCATATAAAGTTTGCTTGATTTGGAGAACGTGGGCCCTGGCACGCATTTCGGTGCAAAGCGGGTCCCACTTTTCGAGTCAACGGGTCACTTTGAGTTTGGCTCATCGGAATCCAATTCCGGATATACCGTTGAGTTCGTATCGTCATTCTGGACTCGTTGACATATAATTTGCTGAGTTTTGAAGATATTTGCTCCGGCACGCATTTCTGTGCAAACCGGATACCAAGTGTCGCGTCAACGTATCATTTTGAGATCGGCACATCGGAATTCCATTTTGGACATACCGTTGGGTTCGTATCATCATTCTGGATTCGTGGACATATAATTTGCTAGATTTTGTAGACTTCTATCCCGACACGCTTTTCGGTGCAAAGTGTGTCCAACGGCGGATACCGTTTTGCCCCTGTGTCCAAATTGGACTTATGGGTAGGCTATCCTAGCTGATTTGACCGTTCTGGACACGTTGGTGATATTTATTTTATCATCCGACAACATCTGTAGATTTTGTTTATGAGTCATTTCTTAATTTATAATTAATTATTTTCTAGATATTGTTACTTTCTGGTTTTGAATTTTTATATATATTTTAAATTACTGTAAAAATCTTGGAAAAATTGTATTTAAATACTATGTTAATTTTGCTAATTTATTATAATTTTTTCAGTATCTAATAAGTACTTTTGGTATTTTATAAAAATAGGAAAACATTATTCATTTTTTTGTATATTTATGTTTGCTGATTTTTAATAAATATTTATGAAGGTTTATAAATTCTAGAAAAATTAGTATAAATTTCTATCATTAACAAAGATTATTTTGATACTTTATTTTATATATATTTAAGCTTTTGTCTATCTCAAAAATTGTTGGAACTTAGTGTACAGTTTGATTTAATTATTGAATAATTATGACTTACAATGTTTTGTGTTCTTTTGAGTTATCGTAGTATTGGACCACCCCCTGCACTAGTGTATAGATCCTAGGAAGTTAGTTTGTGTATAGTGGCACTCCACATTAGACTTTTATGCTAGGTCCCCACTTGGCTAGTGTCCAGTCAGGAGTCGTGTCGCACCACTAGTGTATTATTGAACATAGCTTAGAACTGAGTTTGTATATCACTATTGACAGGATACCGGACATCTATAGCTTCGTACTAGTATTTTTGCTTTGCTCGAGACAAGTACATCTACACACTCATTTACTGTCTTTTAATGCTAGAACATGTATTAACCCTGTTAAAATACTGCTTTTTGAATAACTGCAAGATTATATCTTCACATGTTACATTGATTTGGTCCCTACCATGCTTAGGACAGTTCTTATATCTTCACATGCTTCTTACTGGTTCTCAGTACATGGTTCACTATACTTTATACCACTCGGAGTATTCACATGTTTCATACGGCTTCCAGTACCTGCCATGCTTATACTACTCCCAGTATCTCTCACATGTTTTTACTGTTCTCGTATCTCTAACATGATAGAATATGGGTTATGGGAAAACTGTTAGTAGCGTACGTGATCATGCCCTCCTACTCGTACGTATGTACCGAGCAAGGTCGCATTTTATATGCATACCTTGTCGTAGGCTTTATCTCAACGCGGATTTGTACGTATGTACATCTGTCGCCGTTTCACTTGTACGGAAGTACATTTCATTATGTGCCTCCAGCACATTGTACATCTATTGACCAATCACGTACCTGCTACAGTTTTAAACATTACATATACATCTGTCTCTATGACATATGTATCCTTGCCATGATAGATTATGATATGACATGATGGATTATGATCTGACATGAGATAGATCTGTGATATGACATGATTGTTATGCGACATGAGATAGATGCCATGTTCCCTATGTTACTATGATACTTGATCCCAGTTGTACCATGAGGCCATGTTTCTAGTATTTCCTGTTTTATAGACTTATCACACCATGTTTCTCGTTGTACATCTCTTTCATTATATGTTCAGTACTTTAGTTGTAGAGGTTGTACTTGCTCCCGTCCTGACAGGATAACGTTGTAGGTATACTTTTCGAGAAGGAAACGCTGTGTGTTACCTATTATGGTACTGCATTGAGGACCTGGCCTTAGCTCCAGAAGAGGCCCCAGCGGGGAACCTTGCTTAGTTATTTTTCATGTGTTTTGAGACTGAGACTTTGGTATGTCCTTATATTTGGATACTAGACCTTGTCTCCAGTTAGATACTTTGGTTATGTATTATTAAATCTGTGCTTATGTTACCTTCGCTTATAGATGCTGTGTTGTGATGAACATTTAAATGTGATTTTAGAACTGTTAGTAGCTTAGATCATTTATTGTCTATTCTTAGAACAGCTTACTACGCTTTAACCAAGCGTAGGCTGGACATGGCTCGGCCCGGCCCAACAATTTGGGTATCGGGTCGTGACAGCTGACTACATGAAGTTAGTTAGTAGAGCAGGATGGCGGAGGATTGCGATGTGTAGTACAGGTATTTGCTTGTGATATTTCTTGTTATCCATTCGTGCTTTATTTTCAGTACTTTGATATACTCTGCTTATTTATAGACTCATATCATTCTTAGAGTCTAATCGAACATTATGCTAATGGGCTGCAGACCACGACCCATAGTGTTCATTCATGTTTCGTATTCTTATTATGGATTGAGATATAGATTTACCTTTGCCATGATTGGCAGTTTATCCTAGCCGTGACAGCGTTTACATATTCGAGTCGGGCTGGAGTCCGTTCGATACGTAGCTGAGCTTGGACACGTTTCGTATCCGAAAAGCGGGTGCGGGTCGTGACAAGTTTTTTTGGTGGCCCATGCAGGTCAGAGCATATCGTATCGGTTACGTAACTGTACTTATACGAGCCTGCGACTTAACTAAACCTTAGAAATCTCAATCCACTCTGCTTTGAAAATTCTCCAAGAAATTCTCTACATCCTTGAAAACTCCACATTTGCTCTCGATTATACTTCCTTGCTTTCTGTACCATTGATTCGCTTCCCTTCCTATTTCGGAGTGACGAACGATCATGCTATCTAGAATTCATTAGAAATCCTTAAATTATAGTATATATTGCTTGACTATTGAATATTGGTTGTTTATATATATGAGGGATTATAGGTACCTTATGTTCTAGATATTTTTGGTAGAATTAATAGCCACTAGTTAGAAGGTTATAAGATTTTGGTGACCGTATTTTGAGGAGTAGTATGACCAAAGGTGGGTAGAAGTCCTCAAGTACTCGGAGTTATAAAATGACTAGAGAAGGCCATAAATATTTTTTTTAGAAATTAATTTGAGGAGATTAAGGTAATAGTTGACTTTGATTTTTAGACATAGCCATGAATTAGAATTTCGAGGACGAAATTATTTTAAGGTGGGTAGATTTGTAGCTCCCCTTCCCGAAAAATTCTTGAAATATTTTTTATTTTATTTATTTGTTATAAATGGTGAATTATGAATTTATAAATAATTATTTAATTAATTATTACGGTAGGTGACTTTAGCCATAGTGAGTTTTGGAGCATCAGGTGACTAGGAATCATGACATGGATAGTGCAGTGACGTGCTTTGACTAGTGTATTAGTCCTTGTAGGGAAAGTCGAGCCATAGTGATGTCCTAACTAGGAAAACCAGGCCAAATTGTAACGTGACCTTTATAAATAGTTTAAATATTCATTATTAAGATTTAATGACTTGTAGAAGTCCCGGTTGTATCCAATTAGTCCGGACTAGACCTAAATCAACGCGTAAGCAAATTAACTGTTAGTTTGTTACAAGGTCCTGACTGACATGTAGTGGGACCATACATGTAACCTTCTTTCGGTAAGTTTCACCTTTAGTATCAGAGTTCTAATCTTTTCTTGTGGGTGTTCCAAATACTTAACCTCTGCATGGAAGTATCTTCATTGTTCTCAACATTACTTATTGTATTTCTTTTGAAGCTTGTAAATCTTTCAGAATTCAATATTCATTAGGCACCTTTCAAACTTCAATTTTCGTTATTTCGAGGGATATAAAGTCCGTATCCTCTTCTGCCATATTTCTATAAGCATTTTGATACATTTTATTTGAAGTCACTTTTTAGATGATTTTGTAAGATAACTTAAGGTTCTATAGAAATAACCTCATAAATATCAATTTGTATAGTTTTATTCAAAACATCCCGTACCCTTATTTCTATAGTCCTTTTATTGTTGGCTATTTCCTATTGTCATGTTCATTTTCTTGAACATTTGCCAATACAGCAATAGGGTGCCACTGTTGACATCAAATGATTTGCCTAGTTAAGCCCATCTGATAATAGATAAATAGGCCTACAGCCGGGCCTAGAACCATGGCCCAGCATATATGCACAGAGTGCATATAAATGCATGCATAGAGAGTTCGGGAAAACAAACCCTAGCCGAACTTCTTCTTTCCCTCCTTCCTCTTCTTCACCAAACCCTAGACGGCCCGCCGCCGCCGTGGTGGCCGAGCACGCCGAAGTGCGCGGCCTGAGACAGTAGCCAACCGACCTATGTCAGCCTCCTCCTCATCACCATCATTACGACAGCTTTCTTCCGTGCTCCACCAAGCTCTCCATCCAGTCTTTGCTTCCCGTCGTTGTTGGAGTGGCCAGTCTGCAACTGAGCGGCGGCCAAGGAACGTTCCCTTCGGCACGGCAACTCGCTCATTGGCCAGTTCATACCACCGCTAGAGATTCGACCCGCCGGCAACAGTCGGTTCCGGTCGAGTTACGATCGAACGTTGTCACCCCCTCGACGTCTTCATCTTCATCGTCGATGTCGTAGTCTGGCGTGGTCAGTGTTACCACCTCCATGCGGCAGCGGTCGACCATTCCTCACCCTCTGGTAATGGCCTTCGTCTCCTTTCTTCTCTTGTTTATAGCAAACTGTAATACGTAAATGCCTAGCTAAAACCTATATTCATGCATGAAACCATACACTTAGACGAAGAGTAAAATTTGTGGATATGTATAAAGCAAGGAGGAGTGGGATGGCAGTATAGTAGCAAGAGTATGGATGCAGGCTGCAGCCATGCTGCCTAGGTCGGCTTAAAACCATTGCTTGTGTGCGTATGTGCTTCACTAGGGCTGTGGAGGAATACGTTTCCATTATATAGTGAGACTCCTGTCGAAACCGAGCAATGATGATTTGGAGTCAGGGAGTTAAATGCTAGATGAAGAAGAATTAAGTCTAGGTTCAACAAACAAATTAAACCAAAGAGCTGTTATTGACAACTGAGTATTGTGGCTCCATTGGTAAGGGATAGGCGTTCGAGTATGGGTGATCCTGGGTTCGATCCTAGCCTACGTATTATGTTATGAATGTTTTCTTCAAGGATTTGCCTAGTGGAAACCTCCTATGGGATGCTTACATATATAATAAGAGCATATATCACTTGGTTGGAAAGCAAGGAGGAATTGGGATTGACATGGGTTCTCGAGCCAGCATAGGAATGTGAAACCCGCTTTCTGGATTTAGATTAATTATTGGATATTTAGATTAATTAGGATTATTAGTTATTATTATTATTATTATTATATTATTATTATTATTATTATTATAGATTAATTGTTATTATAGATTAATTGTTGGGTGGGTTTCCTAGAATAATTAAAAGATTAATTAGTAACTATTAAATCCTAGTCCAACCAAAGCCCAATGACTTAAAGCCCACCAAACTAGACTGAACCCAACTTAACCAATGACTTGACTCATTCAACCCACAACCCCCACTCACCGCTCAGATCCAAAAATCTCTCTCCACTACCCACACTCCTCTCCTCTCCTTTACGTAAGTTTTACTCAGAAACCTTTCCTCCCCATCAGAAACATCACAGAACCTTCACAACTCCATTCTTCACCAAAAACTCCATAACTCTCTCAAATCTCTACCAAATCCAAATTCGCGACCGCCACTGCGCTCCCCTCGCCGCCCTCTCCGAATCCAGACCCCACTTCGCCCATTTCCGAGCGACCGACCATCGCCCGCCCGGCAGCAGCCGGCCGTCCGTCGCCGTCCGCCAGCCCCGCGCGCGCCCCGTTTCCGCACACCTTCGTCCACGTATCCGTCCGTGTGCACGCACGTGTCCAGTGCTCGTCAATCGCGGCATTGTTCCGAGTCCGAGGCCTCCCCTCGGTACTCCTTCATGCAACTTTGGGTAATTTCTTCATGTTTCGCTTTCTGTTTGTGATCACAGAAACTCATACGTACCATCCGGGCCTAGAAGTAGGTTTTGTAGAAATTAATTAGATTCTGTGGTGGATTTATTTTACCTTCTGTGATGTAATTAGTAAATGTTGTAATAATAATTATTTTAGGAAACTTCAAATATACTTTATTGGTATTAATTGATTTGTGGATTAAGCTTAATAATTTAGTTATGGTTTTAATGATTTTTAATTGTTTAAATAAAAGTTAGGATTATCACTTATTTTGTAATGTTAATTTGTAGAGATTCTAAACCTAATAAATGATTTAGTTATTTTATTTACAAAAATGGTGGTAATAATATTCATTTAAAAGTTATTATTTTTTTAAATTAAAGTTTTGTTAGAAAAAAAATATATTATAAATTATATATATATTCTCCTTTTAAAATGATTTCTAATAAAAAAAGGTTTATATAGAGATTAATATAATAAAAACTAATATTTATTTAAAAAGGTTATTTTGGTAATGGTATTTAATATTAAAATCCGAAAACATTTTTATTAACTTTAAACCAATATTTTGGTAAGAAATGTATTTTTGTGCATTTATTATTATCTACGTTTAAATGTGATTTTCTACATAATTTATGAAATGTCTAAAAGACATATTTTATGTAAATCATTCTGATTAAATAAATTCTATTTTAAAATGTTATTTAAATAAAAACTATTTTCTTACGAAAATTACTAATTTCGAGAAATTTGTTTTAAAGTATTTTTTTTCCTATTAATTAATTTATGTAAATAGTTCTAAGGGCATAAGCCCAGTTTTCTATTTATTTTCTGTGACGCTGTATTGTGTAGTGTAGATTTTACTTTCTTTCTGAGTTGGTATCGCGTACCTAGACGAGTAACTATAAATTGGATATTAATTATTTTGTATAAAATTAATAAGGATTTCTCACACTTAATTTTAAATGAATAAAATATTGGTAAGTTAACAAGTTCATGTTTTATCACTAGAAATAATGTATATATTATATATATATATATATATATATAATATATATATATATATATATATATATATATATATAAAAATACAAAGATTTGCCAATCAACTTATAAATGCTATCTTCTCCAATTAAACCAAGTAACCGGTTTATTCAATTAAATGATAACCAATATAGCTTGAGACGCTAGGCGATTTTCGATAGATTAAATAAAAAAACTTAAAATCTGACTAGGGTTATTTCTAGAAATTGCAACTAGCACACCTAGCTTGGTTTCACAAATGGTTCTAAGTCAAGTTCTCCAACTGTAGGATCTCGGAGACGAACCTAGCATCTTTCCGGAATCAACATCGTTTCCAGTCATAAATAAAAGGCAAGTATAGTTTATGTAAATTTACAGTTATTTATTTAATCGTTTTAATGCATGTCTAAACCACGACTCAAACACGAAACTCATACTGAGTACTGTACTTTAACTATCGGGGACTGGGGAACAGCGTAATGATTATGACCATACTGTAACAAAATCCCTTATCATTACTGTAACAAACCCAAGCCGGTCATACGTCATTACCTGTTCAAATCACTGTTTTACTGTAACAAACTGTTCATGTTTTAAAACTGTTTAGAACTGCATGATTCTATTTCTTATTTAACTGCTTAATTAGCATGAATTGTACTTTGCTCCCTCCTGACTGGAGATATATTTTTAGGCGATGTTGAGGATGCTGAGCTGTGTTACAACAGCTATTATGACCCTGTGTTGTACCCAGTTGTACTGCCAGAGTCCCCGCAGAAGGACGATGGAACTGAGGCTGATAGATAGATTTTTCTTTTCTGCATTTTGTTTATTTCAAATTCTGTATTTCATTTCAATACAATTTCATTTGTATTTAAATTTCAGTTTAATAAAGTTTATTTTCGAAGTTGAGTTGTGACAATTAGTTGTGTTGTTGTAATGGTTACATGCTACTGAACAGCTTACTGCCGCCGTCTCAACAACGGTGCAGGCTGGGCATGATCCGACTAGACCCAGATTATTGGGATCGGGTCGTGACATGTTTTCAGTGGTGGCCCATGCAGGTCCGATCAACAACTTAGGAGAACATACTTAGAAACAATTAGAACACTAGAACATTGATTTGTCACAACATAGGTCCGACTTATATATTATAAATAAATATTTTTGTTTGTTATAGATCGGTAGGCTATTTTAGTGTCCCTGGACTTTCAGAGGTTATTTTCCTCCATATCATTATCATACTCCAGCATTCCTTAGCGTCCATACTCTTTTGTTATTTTAGGATTAGATTTTTCCCAATCTCCTTCTTCGACAAACATGTTTCAAAATTTTCATTAGTTGATCAAAACATACTTCTCTATCTTTATTTAGAATCTAGATCTATTTCACTATTTAGAGTTTCAAATTCTCCTTTAGCAAACTTGGTAAACTTTTATCTATCCAGAGTATTTTTACGACTAGTGAATCCAACCATTTATCTTGACATTATTTCAATTGACTTCCTTAGGACCAATTCCGAACCAATTTCTTTTGGAACCATAAAGCCCCAAGGTTAATTATTACTAAAAGAATTGGTTCAACTTAGCTTGTTCACGAATCTTCCAAGGGAATTATTTTCCAAAATAATTCCAATATTGATTGTTATCTTCTAGGTTATTCCAAATATTTTATTTTGTTGATCCCCTCCACTCAACTTGAAACCCTACTCTCTCTATGTAACTTCTTTATCAATTCAAGGCCTAGACAACTTTTAAACTCAATGCCTGAGTATTGTGAAGCACGAACGGTCAGAGAATTGATTCTATCCTATTATTAAATTTTTCTTAGTCATTGAGTTTTTTTTTTTGAATTGTTGAACTATCCCCTGGTTGGCTTTGCTAAACCGTTTTAACCTAACTTCCTTAAATCATAAGACATACTTCTTTTTGTGTCAACCCAACTTATCCAGCCTATTCTCAAACTTTCCTTGGATAAGAAATTATTTCTTCAAATAATTTTGGGTAAATGTCAGTATCCTTTAAATGATTTGTCGGGAATATTCTCATTGGCTTCTTCAACTCAACTCGAAGCTCTGGTGCTTCTATCTTATCTTGTGTCCAACTCAATTAGCCATAATTCAGTTAGATCAATTTCATGACTTCAAACCAATCTCTTAAATCTCAAGAGATACTGGAACACATATTTATCTTGATAAAATTTTCTTGATTCCAGAAGAACATACATCAACATTTTTCTATCATGACTAGAACTTTAGAACGTTTGAATTTTTTTTGGAAACTCCTTTTGGAATTCTTATGGACAAAGTTGAGAAAATATTCCGTGACCTAATATGACTTCGCACATTTGCGTAGTAGCCATTCGTCTGAATTATGAAAACTGTGAGTATACTGCAGCCAGTTGCGCACTGGCGGGGCATAGACTCTAAGTTGAAGTGATTCAGGTGTTGATAGGTTTTTGGATATTATTGAGACTACGTCCTAAATGCATCAAATTTGCCCCTATGTTGCTCAGCCATAAAATGGATAAAGTAGATAGACTACTCGAAACCTATTATTATTCAAGTTATGGAGCCAAAAATTTACTGCAGTCAGGTGCACTCTGGCGAGGCATGAATTAGAGGCAAAATGACTTCAGATATGTATGGTTCCGGGTACTATTGAGACTATATCCATGTTATAAATATATCATGTTTGGTCTCTTATCACCATTGATGACTTTACAAGAATTGTCTTGATTCGTTTAAATTTTGGATTATTTGGAATCTTAGCGACTAGTTTAAATTTTCAGAAATCATTTCTATAGGATTCATATGGAAATTCCACTTGATTTTCTAGGACTGTTTTCCAACATTTTAGTGCCATTATTATTCTGACTTTTGTCCGATTAGAAATTTGTATTTCTAGCAGTTCTCTATTTTCATAAATCTCTTGTCACAAGCCTAAAGGAATAGATTTTCTATGAAATTCTACTTGATTTTCCTAGAAACTTATTAGGACTACATCAATCTCTTTTGACTCAAACTCTTTCAAGGTTCAATTTTAGGGTGTTGCACATATTTTGTGGATAGCTTTATATTAATAGTTGATACATCTTGTGGATGACTTTATGTATATAGTTAATAGCTATATATGCGGAAACATAGATTGCAACCTATCCCATTTCTAGTAAGGGCATCTTTGGGATCATATTAGTTAGCTAAAGGGTAGAAAATGAAGAAGAATACCTTGAGTAAGCTAGCCTTGAGAGAGTGGTACATCTTAGCTTGTGACTTATTTGGGTTAGAACCGTTGGTGGTGTTCACTAGTGTATAAACCTCATTCAAACAAATGATGGTATTTGACATTTTGAATTTTATTGAAGATAGAGGAAGATGTAGGTAGAGTTAGCAAGGAAAATCTAGGATTTGGTAAAATTCTCCCATGGAGGAAGTGAATTTGGATAATGTATAAACATGTGAATATAATGATCAAGTAAAGAAACACTTGACGAGGATCAAGTTTTATGGTTAGATGACTACTATACCTAGAAGAGACGGATATAGCCATGGAAGGAATAACACGAGCAATGGAATGATAGGTTCTAGAGAAGGAATAAGCATAGAGGATTTGAGATAAGACCATTGGCATACAACGATGGATGAAAAATTGATTTAGGTGATTTATGATTCCATATATGTATTTAGTTTTAATACCCTGACAGATATCTTAGTTTATGTAGATACCGAAAGTTCAGCTAGTTAGATATTGGTTTTGCATGGTATTAATAAGATAGTTATCTTGTAAGTTTTTTCTGCATATCTTATCTTCTGACCGTTGAAATAGTGAAACGATATTCCTTCTATTTCCCTTTGATCATCACTCGTCTCTCAGTGGAAAATATCTTTCTCGATTACATTCCTATCATAGTTGTATTATTCTAATCATCTTTGCTATCCTACCATCATACAACTTTTTATCTTTCTGAGTCACAAACCCTTGTACCCCATTCCAATTTGTTTTGACATTTTAGTCCCTCATCTAAAAAAAAAATCCATTGCTTGCCGTCTTTTCAATAAACTGTTGACATTCGTTCTTTCCTTGCCTTTTTTTGCTTCACGAAGACCTCATTTGTTTTTTTTCTATTTTATGATCATAATTGTACCTAGAATTTTTTCGTGCCTAAAATATTTTTTGATCACAACAACAATCTAATCTTATCTCAGATCATGTCATGATAATTCTGAACGTGCCGATATTTTATCATTGTACCTAGTAATAATGTCTAGAATTCGATCGTGCCTGATGATTAAAATTCCATGTTCGATCAAGGTTAAGTGATTTTGATTGTACCCCGGCCCTTATCTTTAAAATTTCGAGGACGAAATTTTCTAAGGAGGGAAGGTTGTGAAATCCGCATTCTGGATTTAGATTAATTATTGGATATTTAGATTAATTAGGATTATTAGTTATTATTATTATTTATTATATATTATATTATTATTATTATATTATTATTATTATTATTATTATAGATTAATTGTTATTATAGATTAATTGTTGGATGGGTTTCCTAGAATAATTAAAAGATTAATTAGTAACTATTAAATCCTAGCCCAACCAAAGCCCAATGACTTAAAGCCCACCAAACTAGACTGAACCCAACTTAACCAATGACTTGACTCATTCAACCCACAACCCCCACTCACCGCTCAGATCCAAAAATCTCTCTCCACTACCCACACTCCTCTCCTCTCCTTTACGTAAGTTTTACTCAAAACCTTTCCTCCCCATCAGAAACATCACAGAACCTTCACAACTCCATTCTTCACCAAAAACTCCATAACTCTCTCAAATCTCTACCAAATCCAAATTCGCGACCGCCACTGCGCTCCCCTCGCCGCCCTCTCCGAATCCAGACCCCACTTCGCCCATTTCTGAGCGACCGACCATCGCCCGCGGCAGCAGCCGGCCGTCCGTCGCCGTCCGCCAGCCCGCGCGCGCCCCGTTTCCGCACACCTTCGTCCACGTATCCGTCCGTGTGCACGCACGTGTCCGTGCTCGTCAATCGCGGCATTGTTCCGAGTCCGAGGCCTCCCCTCGGTACTCCTTCATGCAACTTTGGGTAATTTCTTCATGTTTCGCTTTCTGTTTGTGATCGCAGAAACTCATACGTACCATCCTGGCCTAGAAGTAGGTTCTGTAGAAATTAATTAGATTCTGTGGTGGATTTATTTTACCTTCTGTGATGTAATTAGTAAATGTTGTAATAATAATTATTTTAGGAAACTTCAATATACTTTATTGGTATTAATTGATTGTGGATTAAGCTTAATAATTTAGTTATGGTTTTAATGATTTTTAATTGTTTAAATAAAAGTTAGGATTATCACTTATTTGTAATGTTAATTTGTAGAGATTCTAAACCTAATAAATGATTTAGTTTTTATTTACAAAAATGGTGGTAAATAATATTCATTTAAAAGTTATTATTTTTTTAAATTAAAGTTTTGTTAGAAAAAAATATATATTATAAATTATATAATATTCTCCTTTTAAAATGATTTCTAATAAAAAAAAGGTTTATATAGAGATTAATATAATAAAAACTAATATTTATTTAAAAAGGTTATTTTGGTAATGGTATTTAATATTAAAATCCGAAAACATTTTTTATTAACTTTAAACCAATATTTTGGTAAGAAAATGTATTTTTGTGCATTTATTATTATCTACGTTTAAATGTGATTTTCTACATAATTTATGAAATGTCTAAAAGACATATTTTATGTAAATCATTCTGATTAAATAAATTCTATTTTAAAATATTATTTAAATAAAAACTATTTTCTTACGAAAATTACTAATTTCGAGAAATTTGTTTTAAAGTATTTTTTTCCTATTAAATTTATGTAAATAGTTCTAAGGGCATAAGCCCAGTTTTCTATTTATTTTCTGTGACGTTGTATTGTGTAGTGTAGATTTTACTTTCTTTCTGAGTTGGTATCGCGTACCTAGACGAGTAACTATAAATCGGATATTAATTATTTTTGTATAAAATTAATAAGGATTTCTCACACTTAATTTTAAATGAATAAAATATTGGTAAGTTAACAAGTTCATGTTTTATCACTAGAAATAATGTATTTAATATATATATCTATATATATATATATATTAATAATATATTATATCTATATTTATATAAATACAAAGATTTGCCAATCAACTTATAAATGCTATCTTCTCCAATTAAACCAAGTAACCGTTTATTCAATTAAATGATAACCAATATAGCTTGAGACGCTAGGCGATTTTCGATAGATTAAATATAAAAAAACTTAAATCTGACTAGGGTTATTTCTAGAAATTGCAACTAGCACACCTAGCTTGGTTTCACAAATGGTTCTAAGTCAAGTTCTCCAACTGTAGGATCTCGGAGACGAACCTAGCATCTTTTCGGAATCAACATCGTTTCCAGTCATAAATAAAAGGCAAGTATAGTTTATGTAAATTTACAGTTATTTAAATCGTTTAAATGCATGTCTAAACCACGACTCAAACACGAAACTCATACTGAGTACTGTACTTTAACTATCGGGGACTGGGGAACAGCGTAATGATTATGACCATACTGTAACAAAATCCCTTATCCATTACTGTAACAAACCCAAGCCGGTCATACGTCATTACCTGTTCAAATCACTGTTTTACTGTAACAAACTGTTCATGTTTTAAAACTGTTTAGAACTGCATGATTCTATTTCTTATTTAACTGCTTAATTAGCATGAATTATACTTTGCTCCCTCCTGACTGGAGATATATTTTTAGGCGATGTTGAGGATGCTGAGCTGTGTTACAACAGCTATTATGACCCTGTGTTGTACCCAGTTGTACTGCCAGAGTCCCCGCAGAAGGACGATGGAACTGAGGCTGATAGATAGATTTTCTCTTTTCTGTATTTTGTTTATTTCAAATTCTGTATTTCATTTCAATACAATTTCATTTGTATTTAAATTTCAGTTTAATAAAGTTTATTTTCGAAGTTGAGTTGTGACAATTAGTTGTGTTGTTGTAATGGTTACATGCTACTGAACAGCTTACTGCCGCCGTCTCAACAACGGTGCAGGCTGGGCATGATCCGACTAGACCCAGATTATTGGGATCGGGTCGTGATCGGGTCGTGACAAGGAAAAAGGGTTCTTTGCTTTGTGTCTTTTCCTCCCAATAGAAGTTAAGTAGAAATTGTTACTTTACTCAAACATTAGTGAACCATAGCTTGGCTGGTAGTACAAAAGTGTTAGGAGAAAGGCAATATTAGCCATGTATTGTAGGGGGTCACCCATATGTTCAGTCCAGTAGGAAGAGGTTACTGGATCAAATTGTAACTGTCCAGTCTTTGTGTTTTTGCTCAGTTTTCACTTCACGAAATATCCAATGTATATAGTTGTTCAGTCAAACCACATATTCATGTCATGTTCCTATTCCATGTGCTTAAGCTCTTGTATACATATAAATTCATCCATGTAATCCTATAGATTTGAACTACACGAACTAGTGGACAGTGTAATTAAATACACATATCAAGGCCACGTGTTGAGAACATGTGGGGGGTTTGAGTAACTAAGTATAGAAGAGTACAAAAGACTGAACCCTCAATTAGATGAAATAATTCCTGGTTTTAATTTATTTTGACATAATAAACTTATAAAACAGGGTACTTGGACCTCGATTCGGACTTGTCCCGTGCAACAGCTCAGGACCTAAGGCAAGTATACCTTGCCTCCCTCTACAGTTTTATCTACATGCATTTTATTTAGTTTCCAGATTTTGGATTATTTATGGACATGTGCTTTTCGTGTTATTTTTTGTGGAGTTGTTTTTATTGTTCATAGCCATGTTCATTGTTTGGCCTTGTGTTTCATGCTTGGAGTTTCTCACCGGTACTTTGCTTGAGTCGTGTCATAGAACGTTGCGTGTAGTGAACTGCCATAGCCTTGATATCGTTGTACACAACCAGAGAGTCCACACTCGGGACGAGGGTTGTTTGGTGCACCAGAGAGTCCACACTCAGGACGAGGGTGTTTTTCGTGATCAAATGGCACCAAAGAGTCCACACACGGGACGAGGGTTGACCATTTACACCAGAGAGTCCACACACGGGACGAGGGTGTCTTGCCGTGAGCTAGCCCGTGAGTCCACACTCGGGACGAGGGTTAGTGCTTAGTTCAACCAGAGAGTCCACACTCGGGACGAGGGTTTGATTTCTTCCATTGATCTGGTTTCGTTCATCCGGCAGTTCATTTACGCGTAGTTGTTCTAGTGTTCGTATTCGTGTTCGTGTTCGTGTTCATTTGTGTTCGTATTCGTGTTCGTGTTTGTGTTCGTAGTCATTTGTCTTGTCCTTGTTCTTTCTTGTTTATTTCCTTGCGCATGATAAAACTGTTAGATAGGCATGTATATTATGTATCTTGTTATGTCCTCTGAGGACCTGCTGATCTTCGCAGGTTTAGCGACTACATGAAGTTAGTTAGTAGAGCAGGATGGCGGAGGATTGCGATGTGTAGTACAGGTATTTCTTGTGATATTTCTTGTTATCCATTCGTGCTTTATTTTCAGTACTTTGATATACTCTGCTTATTTATAGACTCATATCATTCTTAGAGTCTAATCGAACATTATGCTAATGGGCTGCAGACCACGACCCATAGTGTTCATTCATGTTTCGTATTCTTATTGTGGATTGAGATATAGATTTACCTTTGCCATGATTTGGCAGTTTACCCTAGCCGTGATAGCGTTTACGTATTCGAGTCGGGCTGGAGTCCGTTCGATACGTAGCTGGGCTTGGACACGTTTCGTATCCGAAAAGGGTGTGCGGGTCGTGACAATATCCATACACAAAGGCGGGATCAGACATACGACAAAATTATATAGAATGTAGCAGTGCTCGGTAAATACATACGGAGAAGGGGGACATGATCACGTACTCTACTAACAGTTTCCCCATTACCCGTTTTATAACATGTGAGTGATACGAGAACAGTATAAAGCATGGTGGATACTGAGAGCAGTATAAGCATGGTAGGTACTACAAATAACGTAACATGTGAAGATTTAACTTGCTACCCCAAGGATCAGCATTTACATAGTTGGATCACAGTTTATTGATGTAACGTATGTAATATTTGTAAAGGTATTTGCCTTTAGCAAAGCAAGATAGTGACAGAAATGTATAGATGCTGGTGACTCATCACTGTAGAAGTAATACATAAACTTAGTTTTCACACTAAGTTAAACACAAACACTAGTTGTGCGACACGACTTTCTGACTGGACACCTAGACAATGATGACTTTAGCATAGGAGACAAATATGGAGTGACACAATACCCAAACTAACTTTTTAGGGTCTTTAAACTAGTGTAGGGTGAGGTCCAATATATAATAACTCAAATCAACACAAACATTGTAGTCGTAACTACTCAATAAATAAAAGACTATACACTGTGTTTCAACAATTTTTGAGATAGAGAAAAAGCTCAATTTTACATAAAATAAAGTACCAAGATGATCCTTATTAATTATAGAAATTTATACTATTTTTTTTTGAAATTTATAAACCTTCATAGATATTATTAAAAATCAAACATATATCCACAAAATGAGTTCTGTTTTCCTATTTTTATAAAATGCCAAAATTACTTAATAAATGCTAGAAAACTATATTAAATTAGCTAAATTAACATAGTATTTAAATACAATTTTCCCAGATTTTTACAGCGCTTAAAATATATATAAAATTCAAAACAGCAAGTAACAATTTCTGGAAAATAATTAATTATTTATTTACTATTTTGTCCACTTATTCGAAATTGAACCGAGTCCAGATACGGGACCCAAAGTCATGAATCAAGTCCAATATGACTTGTACAGACTTTGAATGTATTAGACATTTGGGCCCAAAAATCTATACTAGGTTTGGAATCAAATGGCCATGATTAATAAATACAGTAATAAATTTAAATATTAAAGTATTTTAATATATTTTAAAGTGATAAAATGTACAAGTCCTAAAATGATATAATAAAATAACTTGTGAATTTACACATAATGATATTTTGCACAAAAATGAATTTGAAATATAAATAACATATACAACAAATATATTTAAATATATGCATAAATATATAGAAATTATATATTATATAATGGATATATATATATATAATATATATAATAAAAAAATGGATATATATATATATAATAAATATACATATACATATAAAATACTAAAATAAATATATATATATATATACACATACAGTACATATATAATATATATATATATCTATATATATATATATATATATAGATATATATATATATTATATTAACAATATATATAATAATATGTATATTACATACTATATACATAAATATACATATACATACATATACATATATACATATACATATATACATAAAAAAAAATATATGTATATAGATATATATATATATAAATACATATATACATATATATAATAAAACAAATAAAAAAAAAAAAGAAACGAAAAAGGGGGCTCGAACTCGGTCACAGAGCAAGGGCTCAACATGGCTCGCGTTGGCCAGGGGGTCAGCTCGAGTTATGTGATAGGGGTAGGTTTTAATTAATTTTATTATGGTTTAGGTTAACGAATTTTAACCCAATAACATATACTTCGTGTCCTGACAGTTAAGGACACGAAGATGGTCGAATCCTGTGTCCGAGACGTGCACGACACGCACGACTCGAACTAGCCGTGTCCACTCTCATCACTGGACTCCCTATTACTGGGCGAGTTCGCACACGTGTACACGAGACACGACTCGACGCAGGAGGAATGACATGTACGCGTCCGTCGAAGGGTTGCTGTCGGGGGTACGATACGGCGGAGGAGGCATCGTGGTCGACGACGAAGGGTGGGGCTGGCCTCTGCTCGTCGAGGCGTGCAAGATGGCGGTGGTTGGGGCGGTCGACGTGGGCTGTAGGCGTCGGGCTGGCAAAAGCGAACTCTGACGTGGTTGGTCTGAGAAGAAGGGGGTCAGGGCTGGTGCTGGGTGGTCGGGGTGGTGTTCTAGGCTAGGGTTTCGGTCGGGGTGGTTTTATAGGGTAGGAAGGCGGTGGAAAATTTGGGTTTTGGCCGGAAAATTAGGGATAAGGGTTAGGGTTTTGCCGGGGTTAGCCGGAGAAGGCGACAGGGCGAGGCGGTGGTCGGGTTAGGGTTTTGCAGAAAGTCCCCTCCTAGTTTGATAATTACACTAAACCCAACCGCCTTAGTTTATGCAAATTCTAATTTGCATATACACCCCGTTGTTGCTCTGTGCAAAAATTAATTTGCACAGACAATCCGAATATTGCAAACAGTGACTAAAACATTTAAAACAATTACAAATTGATATTATAATAATTTAAATAATTGTAAAATGTATATTTTGCTTTAAAAATCATTTAAAACCATTTAAAAATTCTAAAAATTTCTAATAATTATAATAACTCATTTTAAGGATATAACACTAATTACAATTATAAAAATAATATTTAAAAACTAGGGCTTACAGTTGTATAGGTCATTATAATACCGAATAGCCTCCTCAACTATTTCCTTTCCTCCTTAGCAAGGTTCCATCAGCGTCTAATATTTGGCCCATCGAATTTCTGTTTTGGCGTGCTCGAATGGTGGCATGGAAGAACTTCGAACATCTATCCCCGTCTTTGAGCCAGGAGCACTTAGCCCTTTGTTGAAGTTAAACTTCATCTTGGAACCTCCAACGCCGAACATCATCTTGGAGGGCCACCTCTCTAGCCGCGAGTGCTTCGTTCAGGGGGTGCGCCTGAAGTTCTTCTTGGATAATCTTCAATTCATTCTCCAGTTCTTCTATCATCGGCTTCTGGCGTCTTTTGTTCCAGGAATTCAAAGCAGTTTTGACAGATTTAAGCATAAACACAAATTGAAACGGCGCGTACCTGACGTTAAACTGTTAACACCTTGCTCGACTGCTTCCTTGCAGCCTTCCTGGAGTGGCCAAGCATTGCAATACCGAAAAGGGTTCCTCTTCTCACGGTGAACGTCAACCAAGCGAAGCAACATCGGCGAGTGATCGCTAGATCCTTTGTATAACCCTTCAGCCTTACTGTGAGGAAATACTTTAAGCCATCTGCAATTACATAGCATCCTGTCGAGTTGATAGCTGACGCGACCGACCACTGAGCTATTATCCCATGACCATATATGACCAGTTCTCTCCAAGCCAGACAGCCCAGAGCTCAACAGGCAGTCTTAGAAATCGGCTAAGATGGCAGCAGGAACCTGTCTCCCACCCCTCTTCTCATCTACTGGATAGCGTTGAAGTCCCCGTTCAATATCAAAGGAAGGCGGTTATCCACCTCGGCTGACACTTGAATAATATCTTTCTATAACTGGAATCGTCGTCTACGGTCGTTATGCCCATAGACCGCACAACCATCATTCTGAAGCCACCCTTATTGGTGAATTCACTGCAATAAGTTGCTCAGACATGAATTTGACCTGTCCCGTCCATAAACGGGAATCCCACATCTTCCATATACGAGCCATCTCACATAAGTGAAGGTTATGTGACGATGCCCATTGATGGGAACTCTACTCCTTAGCTTGCTTTCAGACTTCATTTTTACTCTCCAAGATAGCGATAATATTGCACTTGTTACTCTTCACCTATTTTGAATCTCTCTCCACTTCCCTATGGAGTTCGTACCGCGAACAGTTCCATGAGAGGAACGACATCTAACAACGCTGGTTGTTGTCCGAGCAGCTCGCTCGTTCTCCCTAGGACAATTCGGGAGCGACCGTATTCGATCATTCTCAATTCTTCCTGTGTACCATGCTCTACGTTACCAGCTATGGGCTGATTCTCCGACAACAAAGCATGCCACTTCGGATTGTCTCTCGTGAGCCCTTCTCCATTATCACTTTGGGTCATCCGTTGTCCCTCTTGAAAGCTGTTAATATCTGTTGGCGCTGCTTTCTCCTCGTCTTATGCGTCTTTCCTCTCATCGTGGCTTCTTCATCAACCCCCTGTGCCTGTGTCTCCGTTACTCCTGGCCGAGTCCCATTGTGGCGAGATGCGACCACAATTGCTAAGTTGTTCTCCGTTAAACTAGTTGTGCCTCTGTTGTCTCCCTCTGGGCCATTCCTATCCCCAAAATAGATGAATGCATAGCTACTATCAATGGGTTCCATGTCCACCATGGTAACTTGCTCCATCGGAGGGGGGCAGAGGCTTCAGCTGATGGCATAATATCCACTTAATATCTACTCAACCGGGTCTGGATCCCCCTCCTTATCTCCTCCGCCTCCCCATTAGGCTTCTCTGGTTGTGCTACGTCATAGCAGTTATTCTTATTATGACCAAATAGCTGCATAACTCACACAAGGAGGAACCCATTCATACTCTAATCTTGTGAAGCCAGTCCCCATTTGGGAGAATAATATCAATTTTCCTTGGGAGACAGTCTGCAGCCGTAATTTCGACGAAATACGAGCATAGGAGAGTCTTTGTCTTCTGGCCATGGGATATCAGTCCAGATAGGTTTGCCAAACATGCTATCCAGCTTCATTATGGATGGGATACTCCACAGTTGTAGTGATAGCCAAGGCAGACGAATCCCGACCGGGACCGCATCAGCCGGTCTTTTTCGAAGTTAGAAGCCGAAACCACCTTTTAAGTACAACGAGACGCCCGTCAAACGTCCATGGTCCCCTTCCAGTATGGATCAGGTTTCGTCTAGGTCAAATTTTATAAAAATAAACCATTCTCCCGCAAAGATTTCCATATTACCCTTTGTCGCCAAACTCTGAGTGCGTTACGCTTCTATCACCCCCAGTTTTCATGAACAGGAGTATTTTGCTCATTT